>CAOGCB010740461.1:0-10155 GCA_948266635.1 Cnidoscolus chayamansa
CAGGCTACCTTATGCAGGACTAGCTCCTTGGAATCAAGGATTAGAAATGTTACCAAAGAAGCAATAAAGGAAATTCAGACGGCGGAAACAATCTGTCGGTGTGGGCGACCGATGGTAGGTGGCTGCCGGAATTGTTTGATGAAAGAAATCTCCGGCCGCCTCCAAAATGCCGGCTACAATAGTGCCATTTGCAAGTCTAAGTGGAGAAGTTCTCCTGACATCCCATCAGGTTGAAACAAACAATAGATATTCTGAAGATTCTGAACTTGATGAGATCTCACAATCTTGTAAATGGTATAATTCCATATTCATGAACTAGTCTTCATATATACTGTTTGCAGGAGAACACACGTTTATGGATGTAATAGACAATTCAAACTCAAAAAAAGGAGAAGTGAAGGTGATAATAGAAATAAATTTCCGAGCAGAGTTCGAGATGGCAAAAGCAAGCGAAGAATACAATCGATTAGTTCGACGATTACCGGAGGTATTCATCGGAAAAGGAGAAAGATTAAACACAGTGATAAAGATTCTATGCTCGGCCGCCAAGAAGTGCATGAAAGAAAAGAAAATGCACTTAGGGCCATGGAGAAAACAACGGTACATGCAAGCCAAGTGGCTGGCCACATGTGAGAGGACCACCGTCATGCCTGCCTTCTCAACGGGACATTCGGGCCGGCTGCCAAAGCCCAGATCCTCAATGTTAACGGTGGATTTGCTAGAGATGTTGCCTAATTTGCATTGTACAGTAGTTGAGGTTGTGTGATCTTGTTATATATATACATATATATTTTTCTTCAAAGTTAAAATCTTTCAATATTGATGAATATAATTGTACTTATTAGAAGTCAGGAATGATATAATGGGCTTGAAAGGATGAACAAGGCTTTCCCTTTTAATCGACCCAACTTCAATGACTATTCGGAATGATATATTAATTTATTTTCTGTTTTTATATTAAAAAAATTATATATTAAATATTGGCATGATGAATAATGTGATTAGAAAGATTCCAAGCTATTACTACGAACTCCCAAATCTCAACATACACGTAATCCCTCCAAATCAAAGGGCACGTGTAAGCCGCCCGTGACGGATGGCATAAGCGAGATACCCACCACCACCGCAACAACCACCATCAGCGCCTCCCCACTACCCACCACCAGACAGAATAAAAACGAGTCCGTGCGAACCGTACCACCCAACCGTAGCATTTTAATTAAATTTAATTCTTTCCGACAGCGACACTTGGACTTGGATGGTTGGTTATATTCCTTCTTTATTATTAATTTTCATTTTTTAAGCGGATCAGAATTTTAAGAATTAAAACGAAATTATTAAAGAAACAAAAGCTTTTCTTGGCTTTTCCTTGGTGGACCCCACCACCAAAAAAATCGGGTCCACTGGAATCTACGGTGTCTCGTCTCTGTATACAATACGTATATGGTTTATTATGCTATGCTCTCCTATTTAGCAATATCGAAATTCCATCTTCAGGAATTTTCTATCTCCACATAAAAGAAAGGAAAGCCTTTATAAGGAATGGATTTTTCAAGGAGAATAACGTCACTACCGCTTGATAGCTATGTGCCCTCTTAATGGTGAGAACTAACCTCTCCTTTTTATTTATATATTTATTTTATTTTACTTTTCTAAACTCTTTCGTTTCTTCAGGTTTGTTTAGCTCTGTGTGTGTGTGTGTTGTGATTCTATTTTGCAAATTTTGTATTGGGTGAATTATTGTTTTGACCTAATGATTGGTTTTCTTTCGTGGGCTTTATTGGGGAGATGTAGTCATTGATTTTTCTTCATATAGCTGATAGCTTTTCTTGTTTTTGGAAATAATATTTTAATCATACCTATGTGGGATTTTCCAGGCTTACACGGAAGGTGCTGTTTGACTTTGAAGCCAAAAAAAGAGGGTCGGTTCATCAGACCAGCGGTTTGGTTTGGTGGTGGTGGTGGTGGTGATGATGATGATCATTGTTTTGATTCTCCTATAAGATTTTATTCGTTTACGAGCTGTGGTAGGATTCATGGGATTTTGGTTATAATAGACACGAGACTGAAGTTTTAATGGTTTATTGATTCTGGTGGACCCAAAGTTTGAATCTTTGGAGCTTTAATGGCATGGGAGATATTTACTTCCTTGAGTTTTGGAAGGCGCTTGCGTGAATTCGAGCCATCTTCTGGTCATCTGATGAAGATATTAAAAGTTGGCTGAGGCTTTTTTTTTATTGTAGCAATTTGTTCTAGGGTTTCAATATTGAATTGCTGGGATAGAGAAGCGGCAAGGGGAAGCAATGGAGGAAGAAAATAGTTCCTGGATAAGGAGGACAAAATTTTCACACACGGTTTGTCTTCGTTTAGATTCTTCAAGACTGCCCTCTTTTCCTTTAGCCATTCAGCCGGATAGAAATTCCGTCTTCAAATCAAGGCCCGGAATGCCACCTTCTTATCAGAAGTCTGCTTCTTTCTGCAATCAGAAATCATCAGTTCCTGTTGATTCAGAGATTCAGAGAAATCCCCTCACCAACAAGCAGAGATCTTTATCGCCTCTCCCTAAAACAGTCCTTTCTGACACTTTTAAGGAAGCAAGGTCTGATAGGAAGAGATTCTCCACTCCACATCCTCGCAGGATTGATCGAGACAAGGGAATCATGGGAAATAATTTCCATAAGGAATCTGCAGAAACCAACTCATCCAGGCGAGCGTCCAATACAAGGCCAATTCGGCACTTGGCTTCAGTGAAAGGTCATGAAAAATCGAAGGTCAAGAGGGACTCTGCTTGGACAAAATATTTTGACCATAGTGGAGGAAGGGTTAATGCTGTGGAAGCTGCTGAGGAATGTAGTGTGGATATGTCCAAGCTTTTTCTCGGGCTCAAATTCGCTCATGGGGCACATAGTAGGCTTTACCATGGTGTATACAAAGATGAGCCTGTTGCAGTTAAAATTATCAGGGAGCCAGATGATGACGAAAATGGAAGCTTAGCTGCTAGATTAAAGAATCAATATGACAGAGAAGTCAACCTTTTATGTCGGCTTCACCATCAGAATGTTATAAAGGTGATCAACCTCATTCCTCTTTTCTTTTTATTCTTCTATTGCGTACGTTATCTGCTAAGTCTGCTCTTGCTTCTTTTCCTTTTGCTGCTTAGAGAACTTTTGTGGTTTGGAATGATGTTTTGTTACAAGTTAAAGATTAGGTTACCTAATTGGCTAGCAAACAGACGTGGAATTTTAATTATGATTGAAACTAGTGGAATGAGTTTGAGGCTGCTTCAGGACTCCTCTTTTTACATTCTTTGATCTGCTAATGCAGTTTGTAGCAGCATGCAAAAGGCCACCAGTTTATTGTGTTATAACAGAATATTTATCTGAAGGTTCCTTGAGGGCCTACTTGCACAAGCTTGAGCACAAGTCTCTCGCCTTACAGAAGCTAATTGCAATTGCTCTGGACATTGCTCGTGGAATGGAATATATCCACTCTCAAGGTGTCATTCATCGAGATCTTAAACCTGAGAATGTTCTTATTGATCAAGAGTTTCATCTAAAGATTGCTGATTTCGGCATAGCTTGTGAGGAGGCATATTGTGATTCATTGGCTGATGACCCAGGAACTTACAGATGGATGGCACCTGAGATGATAAAAAGGAAATCCTATGGAAGAAGGGTTGATGTGTATAGTTTTGGGCTTATTTTATGGGAAATGGTGGCAGGAACAATCCCCTATGAGGATATGAATCCCATACAAGCTGCTTTTGCGGTAGTACATAAGGTAATTTTCCTTTTCCTATAGCTAATGTTTTTGTTTTTATTTTGTAGTTGTAGTGGGCATATTTCACCCATCTTGTATTTCTGTTTTCTGGTCCATAAGTCTAGATTTTCTATACAGGTGCAGTATCCCAACTATTTTGGAATTAAAGCTTTTGAGTTGATTATGTGCTAGTAACTGTCGGCTTTTTGCTCAAGTTACTTATGAGCCCTTCATTAAAATGGTCCCTACAAACTCTTAATGAGAAAGCAGTCTCCACTCCTTTAATTGAACTCCATTAACCTTTCACATCTATATAGTAGTTCACTGCCCCCATTCAATTGTCATCAACAATCATTCCTTAAACCAAACATCAACAGTCATAGCTTGTTGCCTCTTAGACTTTTTTTTTATTTTTTAAAAAGCATGACATTGAATTACTATATACGTTTTCTTGGAGGAAATGTACCCGTCATCAGTCAGCAATGACAAGGTATGATACTATTGAGAATTCCATAGCAGTTACATGATTCTGTGATAAAGAAGCACAAATGAATTTACTGCTCCAATCCATTTTTCATTGTCTATGTAATATGTTGTTAATGAGGGTGATTATGTTTTTGCATCTAAGAGGTGTATGTTGATATGTTGAGTACCAAATCTTGATTTCTGGCTGGCTGAGTAATAAATGGTTTGAGTGAGAATGGTAATGAAGTATGAGATGATTGTTATCTTTAAGTTGTCATGTACTTTTCTTTATATATCTTTTACATTCTTTAATAGTAAAACTTAGTTCTAATACTAGAAAATTTGTTGTCTCGTTACAGAATTTGAGGCCTGTTATCCCTCAGGACTGCCCTCCTGCCATGAGAGCTTTAATTGAGCAATGCTGGTCTTCGCATCCTGAGAAGAGGCCTGAATTTTGGCAAATAGTGAAAGTATTAGAGCAATTTGAGTCTTCGCTTGCCTGTGATGGGACCCTAACTTTGGCACAAAATCCAATTTGCCAAGATCATAAGAAAGGTCTTCTTCATTGGATTCAAAAGCTTGGTCCTGTGCATCCTAGCAACTCCGCTGTGCCTAAACCTAAATTCACATGAGTCTCTCTTATGGCCCAGCTTTTGTAGTCCATTGGGTCACTTGTAATTAAAAAGGTTTGTTTTCAAAGACTTTATTCGTACTCCTGTTCAATGTGGCATCCCTGAGGGAGTGAATTAGATTGGCAGGATCCATTGAGGTGGAAGTATCTTTTCTTCACATACACGTGACAGATTATCACATTTTAGGGTGTTCTAAACGTTGTAAGCATTTGGAGATGAAAAATAATGTGTTTTAGGAGGCTATAAAGTTGAAGAGCATCTTCTTTGGGTGGATTTTTTTCCCTCCCAAGATAAACTGTTTTATCCCCTTTCCATTAATCAATGTTTCTAGTACTCTAGTGTTATCTTTCTTCCTGATTATGGTAACTTATTATATTCTTAATATTGTATACATTCTAATGCTGATTGGAGAGAGAGAGCAGAGTGGAGGGAGCTGCGCAGGGTGGAAGTCACATTCTAGCTATATGAATTTGTTATTATCAATATTAAGTAAATGATGTGTCCAAGTATTTCCACATTGGAGATAGAGCATGTATTTCAGGTATTTCAACACGTCCTAGGTGTTGCTTGTGTTTTGTCAATAACCGGTCTATGTGTTTCAGGCGTCAGTTGGTTGAATGCATTCATCAGCAATTTGTTAACTGATATTATCACATTAAGGAATCTGTGAGTGGTTACATTTTATCTTACTCTTTATTGTTACCATATTGGTGATTGAGGGATGCTGTGAATGGATTTCCAAATTGCTTGCGAGACACTGTCTGTCAATTTGACATTTAGTTTACAAGGAGCAAAGAGGTACTTGTTTGGTCTGTGTATGATAATATCAAGTACTTGCCTAATCTACCTTTTCCTTTAGATGGGTTGGCAGACAGCTTTTTTTGGCCAATGGATATGCCATTGTGTCTCTGGCAACATTTTAAACCTAAATCTCTTCCATTGTCTTGGATAGCTAGAATGCATAGTTTGTGAATGTCTGCAGAAACTTGTGCCCATGAATTCTATTGTTTTTATTTTTTATATGGGTTGGTCGGATGTATGGAATTATAGGTACAAGAATCCACGACCAAGAAAGTAGGGCAAGGGATACCTCTGTTGTTTCTCACAGCTGTGTCCCACATAGTCGTTATTGTTGGTCGAAGTGGGTTCAATCCAAACTGTTATAGCTCTATCATTAGGAGAGGACACAGGATAGTCAATTTAGTGTCTATTAGGCTCTTATATTTCTTTTGACACAGACGTGTAACCATATATTTCTAGTGGCAAAAATATCCCAAACATTCATTGCTTCGGTAAAGAATAAAGATGCCTTAGAAAGTAACATTTATGAGATCCCCTCCCCAACACTGGTAAAGATTAGGTGGATTTTCCTTACGCTTGGGAAGTGGTTCATGTACAATGAACCTCCATTTGTGACTCACACCATTAGGTGGATGTTGGATACATGGGTGCAATGAAACCTGCCAACACAACCGACTATAATGAATAATGACACTGTGATTTGACTTCTTGTTGTTGGATCATGTTTAGACGAATAAGCCCACCTGGGCTTTCTTTGTAAAGGCTTTTCATGTGAACCTGTAAAAGTTCTGGAATTATGGTCAAAATATCCAATGTTTTGACTGTAATTAAATGAATAAAAAGAATTTTAAAAGGTTGATATAAGCTTAAGATACCTGTGAATTAGTCCCACAATTCAAACTATCCAAACCCTTCATAGGAGATGTATATTGAGATTATAAACTTTACATTGAAAATAAGAGAGTAAAATGTAAATGGTTGGGTTATAATATCAAATTGAATAATCATTTTAATGTATAAAGTAATATTTTTTTCCAAAATAATCTTGTGGGATATAGGATTGAAGAAACTGAAAGTGGGATAGTAGAACATAAACTTGAAGTGGGACAGCAATCCTCAGCCAGTAAAACGAGCTTCTGAGTTCTATTATTTCCAATCATGGGTGAGGCAAACGTTTCTACAGAATAGTTGAACTTGATTCATTCATAATGGTACAACGAAATTGATGTTTCAAACCACATGTTTCAGATAGAAAAAGGAAATGGATCAAAATGGGCTGAAGTATTTGTATTGATACTAATGAGAATATTTTCTACATATCACACGTCCTTTGTCTTTTGCTTTGTTCTTTTTCTTTTTCTTTTTATTGAAAGTTTTGCTCTTATTCTTCAAAGCTTTTATCAGTATAAGCTTAGGTTACAAAAAAATTCATATTTTCTGAATTTTCAAGGATTATATATTCATTTTTATTATTTATAATTTCACCAAAAAAATCACAATTTTTAAAAATTATGAATGGATCAGATTGCTTATTAAAAATCCATTGATATTATGAACTTTTTAGAAGGAAGGAAAAAATATATATTATTAAAAATGTGTTTTATGAAAATAAAATGATATGCTTATTTCCCATTGGAAGATGACCCACCAAAAAAGCCCAATAACCAACGTCTTACCAAGCCCAATTTTAATATAATTATCAAGCCCTAATATAAAATTATATAAAATAATAATGGGAGTAATTGATTTGGGGGAAAAAGTGCTTTGTAAAATGTGATATTCTCATCTACAAAGCTTACTGCTTCCTCTTTTGTCAATGTCATTCTCCTCTCACATTTTTAAACATTATCATTGGTTTACCCAAAATTAACTACAGAAACTAAACTATGGAAGTCCTTGGAAATTTCTCCTTTGCCCTGCAACGTGTGCACAACTCCAAGGCTGTCTGTCTCTCTTCTAACCTGTAACCTCTGCATGTGAACCTCTTTCTTCAATTATCACTTGTCTGTGTTGCAGTACCACCCACTCATATCACTCCATTTTTGGCTATATGTGTTTTCTTTATATAACTTCATCCTGATTAATTAAACTGGGGAATGCACATTCTATATATAATCTTGATCAAGCTTTCTGCATTTCTTATCATGATTTCAAATTCAAACTTCACCCCTTTATAGAAAAAATAAAAAAAAACTAAAGCTTTCCTAGAAAAACAAATCCATGTTGTTATCAATATAGAGTTTTAGAGCGTCAGGTGGCGTGTAAATTTAGTGTAAAATTTTCCTCATCATTAATGTACGCAGATCATATGTACGTAAATATAATATTTTATTATTATCTCTATGCACAAGGCTCTATTACTAGGCAGTGCCCCACAATTTAAAAAGAAAAAAAAATTCTTATTGAACCAAAGCCGCAGAGAATCACGGCTTAAAGGTCTATAAAATCATTTGTTTATACCATCTCACTTCCATCTCTTCCTGTCCCTCTCCCTCTCTAGTTTCTTACAGAAGCCATATCAACAAAAAAAAAAAAAATGGGTGTTGATTTAGCTAAAGCTCTTGTGCTCTTGCAGCTTTCACTGCTCTCTTTCACTGTTTTCTGTGATAAAGAAATCGACGCAATTTCGCCTATTCCATCACACCATCATGTCTCCTCAGCAGTTTCACCAAGCCACCCTCCTACTCACCCTCATCACCACCACCATGCCGCTCAGCCACCAAGTCTTTCACCGTCTCACCACCCCCACCACCACCACCATGCTCACTCACCCACTCTTGCCCCCGTCTACTCTCCCCTCCACTCTCCAGCTCACGCACCAGTACACCCGCCAATGCCCTCTCCACCCAAAAACAAACTAGCACCGTCTCAGCCCCCAAAACACCCACAGCCCCCACTGGTTCAGCCACCAAAACACTCTCAGCCACCTGTGGCTCAACCCCCAAAGCACCCACAGCCACCGGTTAAACCACCGGCTCCGTCACCAAAATATCACTTCCCGAGGAGCTTTGTAGCAGTGCAAGGTGTGGTATATTGCAAAATATGCAAGTACGTGGGAGTTGACACACTCTTGGGAGCTTCACCGCTTCCTGGTAAGTACAAATTCTTCAAACTTGTAGGGGTAGCTCTTCATAATATTCTTAAGTGTCAAGAAGCTGTCATTACCATAGTAGCATTGTAAATTCTCAATAGAAAACTTGGCTATTTTCTTTTTCTTTAGATACACCGTATACATGTGACTACTTTCAGGAAGATGTGCATTTTGCATGAAAAATGTACCTAATTTTTTTCTTGGAAAGAAAAATTTCTGGGGCAAACCATAGATGCATTGGGTGATACAGTATAGATGCATGGGATGTTTACAAATTTGAATGTAGAGAGAGAGAGAGAGTCCTTGCTTTTCTTCTAGGTCCGTGAAACATCGATAGTAGCTTTTAGCTCTTTTTTTCAGGGACATGTCTAACATCAAATGCCAACTTTAACCCATTACGTTACTTTCTTGAAGAAAAATCAATTCAAGCTCCATCTTTTACAATCTCAAGAATAAAAAAGTAAAAGGAAACATGGACTGACACAAATTTGAAAAAAATGGCAGGTGCTACGGTAAAACTACAGTGCAATAATACCAAGTACCCACTAGAAGCCAAGTCCACAACGGACAAGAACGGCTACTTCTTCCTCGAAGCACCCAAGAAAATCACCAACTACGGGGCCCATAAGTGCAAAGTGTCACTGGTCTCTGCACCAAATACTGCATGCAGCAAACCAACGAACCTCCACGGTGGAGTTACTGGCGGAAACTTGAGGCCCGAGAAGAAATACGTTTCAAACCAGCTTCCATTTGTTCTCTACACAGTTGGTCCTTTTGCTTTCGAACCCAAGTGCCTCCGTTAATTGTCTTGTGCGTGTCATCAGTTCATTACAGTTTATTTGCCCATCTTTTCATTTAGATATAATATAGTATGATCTTTCCCTGTGTGTGTCTGTAATGTGAGTTTGATCTGTTTCCTAGCATTAGTGATCAATCAGTGTGATGTTTTGCTTATGGGAAATAAATGATATTGGTATCCATAGATTAGTAATAAATCACTTTCTTAATTTACGTAGCATTGCCCCAAATCTTGCAACATCACTTTCTTTGTATCCTTAATGCTACGAGTTCTAGAGGCCTAATTAAAACATGGATCGGAATTAATTAACCAAGTGACTGCACCGTTCTGAATTAAAAAGCTAATGCTCGAGTGTTGATAGTGAGGTCTGCGCTGTGGGGGACAGGGTGGGGACAAGCATTACTTTGATATGTGAAAAAGGAGAAAGGAGAAGAGAAAGTGAAAAAGTGCAACCTCTGAGCTTAGGACACAGACCCAAAGCCATATTATATAATAAGACTAAGACTGGGTCCATGTTAAGCCCACATATTCTCAAATGTTCTTAGTCTAAGTTATATCTAAAAATCTTATTACCATGTTGTGAATACTATGATTTAAATCTTATTATA
>CAOGCB010740586.1:0-18121 GCA_948266635.1 Cnidoscolus chayamansa
ACTTGATACTCATTTATTAGTATTAACAATTACTTTTTTAATTACTCCAAAATAATATTTAAATCAATTTAAAAAATAATAAATAATATATATATATATTTTTAAAAATTTCATTACGATTCAGATCTATACCATTTGATATGTCATGTTCCTCGTTCCCACAAATGCATGCCTAGAGATGCGTATTAGTCTCATACCAACTTACATAAGCAGATAAATTATTCTGGTAAATTGACGACACGTCAGTACATGCAAGGACTTATGTATTCTATTAAAAGCAATTTATAGACCTTATTTATTTATTTATGGATTTGACATATAAATTCCACACTAATATCTACATCTCTCTTATATCATTTAAAGGTCAAGAAAGAAGAAATCAATAGCCTTGTACTACTATGTGTCAGTGTCGCTTTTATCAAGAAAACTTAACAAATAACCACTAACAATTCGTCGTGCTATAGGATTAGGAATACCACGACACAACCGCCCATCAATATATGCTAGGATGCCTGAAAATACGAACTTACCTATGCCCCATTTCCATATGAACTTTAGCCTTTGCTGCTGCTGCTGTTCATTGGTGTCTGCACGGACAATTGCCTTGTGATCATCAGTCCCTGATTCTTTTTTCCACTTGATATTGGCCATTAGCTTACCAGTTTGCTTTCTCAGCAAGCGAATTGCAAAACTCACAAAGAGGTGTTCGAACAATGTGATCAGAGTTGGCCCAATTTTCCATTCCTGTGGTAAACATTTCAGTGATTATTTTCTTTTCCAAACATCTAAAAGGAGTCAAACTTCAGCAGTAATCAGCACTGCTGAGTCATATTCAGCAGTATTTTTGTACATGCATAAATCTATCTCTAGTTGGGGTTGGAGAGGGTGTATTTGAGAATTTTAGAACCCCCCGGTAGTTATACAGGGTCATCCCCGAGAACATTGGTTGAGCAAACCCAATCGATCATGTATATTTATATGAACTTCCCTTTGAAACCAAAGGAGGTAAAAGGGGGTAAAAATGATTATCGTATTATACATTTCAATTTGACAGCATATATTGACATTGATTACCACCAACTTCACAAGTTACTCAAGCATATGCATAAAACTAACAAGCAACTATTCATTTTGGTTTTATGCACGATTCCCTTCATCAAAATTCCTGCTAAAATAGAGGCACATTAAAAGACATGGTTAAAATGAACATGTAGAGTGATTGTGAAGGAAGTCTCTGCTTAATATTTCCTCAAAGAGAGTATTTCCTACAAATCCTATAAAAGTAAATAGAAGGGAAACAAAAAAGGGGGCGACTTACACTTTCCCTTTGTAGATGACGGAAAGGGTGGGAAGATGTTGAAGGATCCCCTTTTAACAATGCCTTGCTTACAAGGAACCCTTTCACATTATCCACGATCTCATCTATGAGGGCACTGTTAGGCGGTAGGTTTTTGAGAAACACCTAAGCGCACAAGCAAGTATAAATCAATGGTCAAGAAAAAAAAAAAAAAACCATCAGAATTGGATAACTTTGGGGCATCCTTTAGCTTGAAAAAAATTCAAGCCTGTGATTTCCCCATTAGGAAAATATATTTAACATTTGTGAAGCTCAAGATCTTATGATTTCTGGCACTGTATGAAGTAAAAGGAAAAATTAAAAAATTGAAGGATAAGCATCAAATTTTAAGTTGCAGTTTCAACAGTAAATACGTCACTATCAGTTGCTGCACATAATTCTTGGAGTTTTAACATATACATTTTGATTTTTATGCACCAGTTGATCTGCAAGGAAATTATTCAATATCTTATCAATATATTTTATTTTCCCTTCAATAATTACCTGATCGTCTATCACTCTGACTCCCAGATATGCCTGCCTGTACATTGAATCCAGCATAGCTTGCAGGTAACCTTCAATATATAACTGCAGTATCCCAAATAACCAGTCAGTAGCTAATCATAAAGCAAGTAGTCTGTTGGGTTCAACAAGTGCCTCCAATCATAGAATGCAAATCAACATAAAGAAGAATTGTCTTTCCCAATTGGTTTCAATGTGAGAAAAGATGCTCCTTAATTTTTTAGTCTCACTCGCTTTATGTCCTCTCCCTGTTCACCAACATATTGCTAGTGCTAGTTTACTGGATTTGTGGAGGAATTGACTCACATACACTTAAAATTTATTGAAGTGCGGATGTATACTGGAAGAAAAAGGAAAAATTTCATACAACCATCATTAGACTAGATAAAGATAATTACCTCATCGACACCAGGACTTCTATCAAGCTTGATCTTCCTGTTTGGGCCACCTTCCATCAGAGCAGCCCCCAGCAGTGATGGCTCCATAGCCAATTTCAATATTCCTTGGTGAAATCCAGTTACCTTGATTATAACACAGAGAAAATGTGAATGTTGCCTATTCCAGTAGTTAATTGTAATTTTTTTTATTAGCATTAGAACTGCGAATAAATACCAAAATGCAAGGAAAATATTTACTCGAGAGAAGATAAATAATACCATTCCATCAAAACCACTTGTTTCTGCTCCCTTTAGGACAGAGTCTGATATTTCAGTGACAGCAGCAAATAGCACATTAGACCCCACTGTCTTCAGCTGCAAAGCCACCATGTAATCAATACGCCTTGGGTAAGTGCCACAGAAACCTAATATATAACTATAAAAAGGCCAAACATACAGTTTTTTCCAGATCACCCAAGTAGCGCTTTGTCCCTGAGAACCCTTTACCATAAATCGATTTACTGATGAATTTGAAGGTACCTGTCCTCAACAAGCAGTATAACAATCAAATAACAGAACCAAAGAAACCTACTGAACGATGCAAGCATATGCATTTAAACTTTGAAGGCACCTCGATGGTTCTAAGACACAGGTCATAGACAGCAACAAAAGGATACAATAACAAAATGAAAATGGGGACAAGAAAATCAATATCAACAACAATTTTTAAAACCTAGGCTATGGCAGTTTATATGGTTCCTGTAAGGCAATTTGTCACAGCATACTCTAACAATGATGACAGAGAATTGAATGAAAATTGCAGGAGTGTGGGTTTCAGGTTGCATGTAAATTAATAAAGGAATAATTTTAATTTCCCACAGTGCAATGCATTATCCTGACACAGATGCTTTTTGTGTGCACAAATCTCTAGTTCCGGTTGACTATCACAATATATAGAAGCTGAAAACTACAAAATTGTGAGCATAGCTTAATTTACTTCTGAAAAAGTGAACCACACATCTAGAAAGAAGAAATACTGCCAGATAATTACCTAGTGTGAAACCAGGAAGATTTATTAATGCACGGGAAGGATCAAAGAAAACATCAAGAGAAGATGATGCCAGATCATCAAATATGGATACAAAAGTTGGTGGTAGCAAGGGGCTTCCCTTTGCAATGTAGATGGCCCTCATCGCATACCTGTATAATTGAGTCGCTTTCAGGACATAATTCTAATTACATGAAGAATTACATGCTTAAGCAGAGGCTTACCAGGAATAGTGCCGTGCACATCTGATGCATAATTCACGCATAGTTATCAAAGCATGAGTAACCAGGACCCCATTGAGCTCCACAACCATATTTTTTATGGGGGGAACCTACAGAAGAGCAAAAGGAGGGAAAACAAATAACTTATATAAATAGCATCAAAATAAGCTTTGCACATCTAAATGCAAGAAGAGATAAAAGGCCCTATTTGATTTTGTGGTTGGGACCAGCATTTTGTAGTTAATACCCAACCAGTAAAAATGTCTGAAAACCTTATTTTTTTTAAAAAAATTATGGATAGAGGTTAAATATTCAACTATCCACAGGCAACAGCTGAAAAATATAACTGAATGTTCACTTATCTTTGAATTCTGGAATTTACAACTTTCAGATCCACTGTAACAGCGAAAAATTATTACGGCAAACTTAAAAGATCTCTAAGTAGCAATATTTTTATTCTGATAGACATCTATCAGTCCAATATTATTGTTAATAAATAGACAGGGCCTAACTCACCCTAAAAACTAGCTTGTGAGGAAAGAATTGACAAGTCTTTATAACTAACATATATTTTTGCTACATAACCGATATGAGATTCATATTCTCAACAATTATGATTAATAAATTTTATTTGTTTTTATTCATATTATATTTACATAAAATATAATATTCATATTTATATATTAGTGTTTTATTTGTTTGTGTAATTTGCAGGTTTTTCAGAGTACTTTCAAAAATTACAACTTAAAAACTAAAATCAGATTCATATGCAAATACAAACATAATTTTTTCATCTAACATTGGTAACAAACATTTGTCCTTATTTGGAAATTTACACGTTAATCACAACACTAATCAATAAGTTATCAAATGCTTTATAACCAATTGCCATTGCTGAATGCAAACACTTGGCTGCTAGTTGCCAATAGATAACTGCAACTACTGAGCCAAATAGGTTCAAATGCCTTCTTTGACATTTATCATGGAACCGAGAGAGAAAGAGAGAGAACTTGTCACACCTTTACCACACTATGCAATAATGACCTTAAAGTCTCCTGAGTTGAATCATAACTTGAATATGAGTCTCCAGGAAGAAAGTTAGTAATAATCTGTAAGGCATGACAAACATAGATTAGATTATAATTAATATGGCATTAGTGAAGAGTAAGCTGTCTAGAAAGAAGTTGGAACCTTTATTGGATGAACCTCAAAATGGTCGAAGTAATACTGCTGACTTGGAGCACTTGAGTTGCTCAGAGATGTTCGCCAGAATGAGGCAAGTTTTATTAAAGTCTCCTCATCGAGGTTCAAATCAATTGGCTGTGCATTGTTGAGTCACAAAGTTAGTACAGAAGCCAATGCATGCATGTATCAACCTGGGGTATGTCTAAAGCATATAGCAACAAAAGAAAGAGAGCTAAATAGCTTTGACAACTATTACAATTGATGATATTCTCCTTAAATTTAGAAGAATATTGCTCCTTAATTTAGGGATTATCTTTTTTTAACTTTTAAGGAATATGTCTTCCTAAATTCAAGGATCTATATTTTAGTAATATTTCATTATAAAATATGTACTATATATTATGCAAGAGAATATAGAAATCGAATAACGATGCAGCCCTTTAAGTTATTTTTCTTCTCTTCAGTTCATTTTGCTCCCTCCCTCCTTTTTTTATACTAAAAAACTTAAATGGTATCACAGCGTACAAACAATTCTGAGGGACTTCTACTTTCTTAATCTCCCTTAAAAATTCTAGGATTCTACTTCTTTTCTTTCCTCAGTCATGATTCAAGAGCCAAGGGTTGCAGTCCTTGCTCTTTTTTTTTTTTTTTTTCTTTAAAAAGCTGTGGCTTTGAGTCCCAAAAGCTATTCTCCCTATGAGTTTGAGCCCCTAATCTCTCATTTTCTCCCTAAATTTTCTATTCTAAAAGTCAGTTCTTTTACCCTAGCTTTCAGTGAGCAGAAGGGAGTCTAGCCGAGTTTATTGCTGCCTCTTGAAGGTGTTAATAAACCTGCTTAGTTACTGGACCTTTTGCAGTGATCTGAGAATGATTTTGGGTCACTTTTGTGCTGCTGGTTTTTTTCGTTTGTGTTACTTATGAGTTTGTCATTGAATTCAATAAGAATCCTATCAAGGGAAAGTGTCAGAATTGATGAAATTCTCATTAAATTGAGAAAAAAAATTACTCCTTAATTTAGGGATTAAGTATTTCCTTAATTTAAGGGATGTCTTCATAAATTTAAGGATCTATATTTTAGTAATCTTTCATTATAAATATGCACACTATGTATCATGCAAGAGAAGGTAGAAATTGAGTAAAGAAGTTGTCCTTTTAGTTATTTTACTTCTCTTTTATTCATTCTATTCCCTCCCTTCTTTATAATAAAAAATTTAACAACATAGAACCAATGCTAGAGGAGCATGTTTAATTATACCTGTAGAATAATGGATGAATATTTAACTTGTCTAACATTGGAACTGGTGGGAAGAAGAATGAAGACAACTTTGATTATGGGAACGTTTGAGTCACTGGAGTCTAGTTGACGTCTCCGAAGCATTGCTGCATAAGGAGCACCAATCCACTTCTCATCAACATTTAGTGACTGCATTAAATTAACATAGATATTATCAGTGTAGCATTGTATAGAAATTTGTGCCCAATAACTATGCCGACATCTTCCAGAATAATAAATCCCATAAGCAAGGAGATATGCCAACCAATTTTCTATTTCACCCTTCATAAAGAATGCTACATGTGTATAAAGTATTACCTGCACTCTAATCAGATTATACTTCTGCTGATCCATAAAGATAGAGTCCACATGGATATTGCCAAACCTTGCAACTACAAACGTCGTATTGCATGACTCATCGTTTTTGTCTAAATACTTCGAAACACAAAAGCATTGGGTTAATGATAATGACTCATTGCATCAAGAAGTAACCATATTTCTTCACAAGATTTCTTTACAGGAAAAACAATATTAGAGTTCTGATGAGAGGAAGTGTTCCAGTGACTTATTATCCACTGAGACTGACCTGTTTTCCATCTTCAAGCAAGTGGATTGAGAAATGAAACACTCTTAGCTGGATCTTTGCACATGACTGAAACAATCTGTCTCCCTTTTGACTGCTGGAGAACTCACAAATCCGTAAAACTCGTGTGTGACCCTCTGCATATACTTCATATCCTACCTTAACAATCTTCATGCTGTTTAACTGACCAAAATAATTTCTTTGGTCTCCAGATTTCTTATTGAAAAGGGAATGAGATGCCAATCCTCTGTTCTCTTTTGATTTGAGAAAAGGTTTCCAAGCCCGTACCTTATCCAAGTTAACTTCATGTAACTGGTGCATATCTACATGAAAAATTAAGATAGTCAATTATGTCATACACTTTAGGACGTCAACAACTGTGAGGTTGCTGAAGCATCTTATCATGGGTGATGATTATTTTAACCCAGAATTTGCCATATGCAATATAGGCATGGGAAGTGTCAGAGACACCTTTCTCCTCCATTATTTTTGATTGTCCAATGACAGAAATGATCAAACATCCGAACAATATACTTTAAAGGAGCAGCTTAAACTTTCATATTACACTCACAAAAACTTCAACAAGCCCATAAAGGTACAAAAACAGAAATAATATAATCTATCCATATCTAAAGTCTCAACTTTAAGGCCATATTTGTTTGTCTTTTCACAAGATGAGGCTCCATAAACTTACAAGCATCATCATAAAATGAAAATCACACAACAGATGACAATTATATATACGATGTATCAAAATTCAAATAAAGAATTGGCCCTTGAAGAAAGTGCCGATGTTTCTCTCTTTCAATCCTCGTATGATTATTATGGCCTCCTTTGATAAATCCCAATGAATAAAGAATGGAATAAAAAATATAAGAAGACAGCCAGATCCATTGATAACTACAACACAATAATACAAAAATAATCTGTTGCAAACTACTACTACAGATACCATAATGGTTTTTACACAAAGAATAATGAATTAGGATGCCTAAAGGTTCATGGAGTGTGCAACTGGGAAACACAATTGGCCCATAAATTATTCTCACCCCTTATCCTAATGGTGCAAATCTAAGATCTCCCAGTTGAAATCTTAAATTGTAATGATTGACAAGTAAAAAACACATTTATTTCAATATCGGTGCACAGCATGGAAGGAACTTAGCAACATAAATTTTTAAATAGAAGTTCATGTACATTAATGTAGACACAATGTGACTAGATTATGAGAAAGAGAGAGGGGTGAAAGTGATTACCACTGATTATGACAACCAGTTTATGGGGAAGAGTTATATCATCCCAGACATAATAAGCACTAGAATCAGATCCAAGAACCTCTTGCTCCGATGAGTCCTGAAAAATTTTTGAATAACATTTGAAAGAGAATTACTGCACAAATAATTCCAATAAGTGACCACCAAATTGAAACTGACAGAGACAAAGGAATAAAAGGACAACCTTTTGATAGTAAGTGAGAGAAGTATCACGCAGATGATTCTCAATTCGATATGGTAGATTAACATTTGGAGGTTTGTAGAAGTGCATTCTAAGAGTCGATCCTTCTTCTATCACTTGAACAGCGGCAAATTCTGGTGCACTCTTATTCAATGCTTGAACTTGATTGGATTGTCTCCTGAATTTCAGGAAAAAGCAACCCAGTGAAGCAATGCATACTGGCCCTGACCATCCTGATTCAGGCTCATTTAGTCTAAACTGAATATATGCTAGTGAAGTATCAACATCATTTCTGTGCTTTCTGATGACATTCTCAAAGAAACTTAATTCCCTGCTTGTGCTGATTCCCTTTTGCAGCTTCAGTATTGTTCTCTGTTTACTGTTAATGTGGGTTATGCCTGCCATTTCATCCTTTTGAAAGAAGAGATGGTTAGACGAGCAAATGACAACATTAGCAGCACATATCACACATTTTCACCAAACTAAAGAAAAACACATTTAAAATTCAGAGCATACTTCCAAGTAACATTGACGGATTGTGATTGTTTCCTCTGACTCATTGTACACAACATGCCGTGGGGTCATAGTTACATTTTGTGATGGGACCATCACCATACTCAAAGATGGTCCCATGGAAACCCCAAACTTTGTAATATATTTGAGTCCGGATCCCTCCTCTATCTCTAAGCTTATCTCTGTGAGGCCAGATAGAGCATCCAAGTCTAGCAGTGCCTCAGATGCACAATTCTCTAATAGTTTAAGCCGCATCTTGTGGGATCTGGTAAAAGAAATTATAAGATTGATACAGGAAAAGTATGAACCTTATATATGGACCTTATAAGTTATACAAATATCTTACTTTGAAAACCATGATCTTATTGAATTTGGGGGGCAAAATAACCCTAACTCAGGGGGAATGCTGGAACCATACTTTTTGACCTCATCCCTGCAAAATTTATAGTCATCGAGCAAATAAAGGATGAATATAAGTTCATTTACCATCTTCAGGCATATAAGTTACCTAGTCAAAGGCTTCTGATTAGGAGCAAAGAGAAGTAGGGAAAAGTCAGTGTTATTCCTCAAAGAATATGGTGTAAAAATAGCAGCCTGCAAAAATTAAATAGTTAAAGTGATCCACTAAGATAAAAAGATGCAGATGACTGAAAAAACCAACTTATGATCGAGCCCAAATCACAGAATTCATGAAGTAGTAACAGCATAACCACCTCTAATATGCCTCTAAACCCACGAGACAATCTTAGAGAAGCAAAATACTTTCCACCCCCAAAATCGAGATTAATGTCCAAACACCGGACATCATTTTTGTTCTTGAATAACTTCTTGATCAAATCACCAGTATTCACTTGTTTACAGCACGAGCCAAAAGCTGCTAATGTAACAGTAAAATATATTATGGCGGGATTAGCATAAAAGTCAACTGTTGATCCACATGCTATTATAGCTTGCTTCCCAATATTGTCACTAACAGTGGAGGTATCTGCACCGAGATAGTAGTTATGAGTTGCACTTGCAAATTAAAAGAATTATAGTTCAATAACATTTTCTTCCATTACCTGTCTCAGTTAAAAGCACATGTATCTCTGAGTGCAATAAATTGGACACCCGAACAGTAGGAAGAAGAAAAATTTCCTTTTGCTCTTGTAATGCTACTGTTGAACTTTTACTTTCAGAGCCATCACTAGTCTTATCAGGATGTATGATAGGAACCTCTCGTCCAACACTCTGAATCAGAAAATGCAGGTTGGTGACATGAGCATCTTCAGATGTGACACTACATTGTGCAGTACTGAAGGAACATTTTGCTGATCCAATGGATAATGCTCTGCGGACTTCATTGCCCAACCTATCAAAAATTCCAGGAAGACGAACAGCCTTTCCACCTTTTAGCTCATCTGACCATTCAACTGACAGTGTTCTATTGGAATTTAACAAGTCATTGACAATTTTTGGTCTGAAAGAAAATAAGAAGTTACCTGCAAATCAATTACCAAAAACATAAGTCTCCAGAACTGTTGGAGAAAAATAAACAGCATATAGTAAGTTTTTAAATCACAGCTGGAGTGTCATCACCAAAGTGTATAGGTCCTAATAGGCACATTCATTATTTTATTTTAAAAAATTAGCTTGCAAAAGAGGGAGTAAATAGGCAATAACAAAGACAACTGCTAATAATGGGGCTAGTGCCGGTAATGTCCCATTTCACCAACAATTTCCAAATAAATATCTTGAAGCATCCCATGATGTAATGATAGGGAAAAAAAATGACACAAGTCATGTTAGACAACAGTGGTTATTTAAAACCACCGTCACAAATTGAGAGCCTATTCAAGACTACCACACAAATCAAGAGTCTATAACCCACATCTCTCTTAACAAACAAAAAACCTTTCTACTTCAGCTTCAGTAACTCCCTCATCCACTTCATTTCTAAAGATAGAAAGCAACTCCAGTAATTTTTGAGTTTGTATAAATAGTAGAATGATTAGTTAAATAAATTTATTGACATGCTATACAGAGTTTGAGCTTTAAGGTTGAATTACTCCCACTGCATATAAAGCAAAACATCTTCATTTTTCACTCAATAAAAAGCTTGCATCATTTTGAGTCGGTTTCACTCTACATTAAATCCAATTATTTAAGAATGGAGGGAAAAAAAATTGCATTGATATCTCACATAGTCACTATCCGATCATTCCTTTGTTGTCATTTCATCAATGTTAAACCCACCCCCACCAAAAAAAAAAAAAGATTAGCAGATTCAACGTCTGCTTTGCTATCAAGCATTGGAGAGTCAACATGTCAGGTTGAAAAGGCAGTGAAGAGACAGGTTTCGCTGGTAATTTGGACACACATTGAATATGCACTAATTTAAGCATAAAGTTCTTCCAGTCACCATCTGCATGTATAACTAGGGGATATTCCACAAGATGCAGCAGTGGTATATTTTTATTCATGTGTTCTGTGTCAATTGTGCTCATGCACATTGAGATTTGAGTTTTCCTCCTTGAATAACACTGTATTTTGGGATTCCATTTTTCTATTAATATTTCTCCTACTTATTTCTCTTGCCAACCACAGACTGAAGCTAGAACTTAATTTCAGCTTCAATTCTTAGTTTGATTAAGTTTAGCAGACATAACACACTCTTTCATTTTATCTGTTTTCATCATCCTACTCCCTACACTTTATCTTCCAGTCATCTCTACATAATTTTTTTCACAAATTGATTTTTTTTCCTTCTACATTGCCAAGATCTAGCAACTTCTGCCCTAAAACTCAAGATTAATGGTGGATCTAAAAACACAATCAAATGTGTTAGGAATGTAGGCCTGCTTTTGAGGGTAAGTTAGGCCCAGCCTGTTTTCATAACAATACTGCTAAATTAACACTGCAGTGAGCTATGTTTTATAACCCAAGGGTATTTCCTCGAAAAAACCGTGGTAATTATTTATCCAGCACATGCAGAGGCAAGAATGTGAACGCACAGTTACTATAACATTGTGCAGGCTATTTATTGATAGAGCTAAGGTCAATTCCTTGAAAACACTATTTGTACAATGCACAAAACCAAAAAACAGTGCATAGGCCACCAATTTTAGTATATTAGTAAATATAAGTTTTAAAAATAAAATCAAACAATTTCTCAATCAACTTCATTTTGTTGCTAAAATCCCTTGGTTTAATTTTATTTCAGAAAAATCCTTCTAAACTGCATTGGAAGGTTTGCAGGTTAGAAAAAAAAAATTCCAAAAAGAAAATTACCAATTTCAATTTTGGCTAGATTTGACTGGGAAGGTGGCAGAGAAGAGAGATTTTCTCTCCTTGATTCTGGCAATTAATGATGGGGAGAAGGGGTCCAATCAACTGCCCAGGTGCCAGAAAAGGCAAGATCTGACCAGGTAGAGCTTGCAGGTCATAAGTCAACCTGCCAGAGCTCTCTTTTCAGGCTACCAATAGATATGAACTTGTCTCAAGGAGCGGTGAGGAATGCACTGGAGTCTCCGCTCTTCCAATGTCATGGCAGCTGGATTGGAGAGGAGAATCCTCAAGGCCTCATTTCTTTGTGTGATTTCTGCTGGTCCTGTCAATGTCTGCTGCTGATGCTAGTGTCCTTGTAGTTGTCAGAGAAGAAGGGAGAGGGATGGTTTCATGAGAAATGTTGAGGGGGAGGGCTGGGCCAGTGTTCCTTTTTCTAATAATATTAACTAATAATATATAATTATAATTTAATTCAATATTTTAATTAAAATTAAAATTATTTAAATGAAATTATTGAGAAATTAGTAATTTTCCCAATTGATAATAAAATAATACAAAAAATTTAATATGTTTATTTTAAAAAAATATCATATTGTTACAAGGAGGATGGGTAAGAGATTAGGAGATGAGAGGAGAAGAGAGAATTTAGAGTAGCGAGAAAAAGAAGTAGAGAAGAAAAGGATTTTTGGTTGAATTCTTTTCTTTTTCTCTTCTGAATGTTAGCCACATGATATACTAGTGGTTATAAATTTGAAATTCCCTCCAAACTAGTCGCTCCTTTGCCAGCTCACACCATTTACTAACTAACTACTGCTCATATGTTTCTTACATCTAAAGTATGTAACAGAGTATTATGGAAAACAAATTAAGGTTGAGGGATTTTATAGCAATAAAATAAAATTGGGTGAAGGATATGAAACCACTGAAGTTGATAGATGGATGATATAATTTACCTAGATAGTAAGGATAAAATAACATTGATGAAAAGAAGAACAGAAGGATGAGAAAGAAAAATGCATAAGAATCAATATCATTGAAGTTTGGCAAAATATAAATTTTGGTTCTTATTTTATTTAAGATTGAATTATGTTAAAATATATGTATTTTAGTCCCTATCATTCTAAAAGCAATAACCTTTTATTTATTATTTCAATGGAACTGAAAATATGGACCAAAAAGTATAACATAAAACTTACTAAAGAGTATGATCTCTAAATTTCTAATCAAGGGATTGAAGTGCAAGGATTTTAATAGGTCAAGGACTATCTAATTCAATTTGGAAAATTTTCTGCAACACGATAATAATAATCGGAAAGATATCCACGGAATTCTTAAAAATTTTATTTAATTAAGCTTATGAATTAAGAAATCATACCAATGCTTAAAGACAGAAGTGCCTTCTTTAATCCGCCAGACAGATTTACAGCATCAAATGTTGCCATGGAATCATCAATTGAATCCCCCTTCTCCAGCAAAACAGAAGCAAACTCGTTTTCATTTTGTTGAGGTCTTCGAAATTGTAGCTCCATGGGGAATTCAGTTTCATTATGTATTCTGGTTAAAGGAGAAATTACAATTGATGTCCCATCCTAAAAACAATAAAAGATGAAAGATATCATTAGGACAAGTATATTTTGTAACTTAAGGAAATCGAGCAGTAACTTGGAAGTACCTTAGATGTCCTTGAAATGTCTACCACAACAAATGGCCCAGGGTAAGCTTTTGAATCTGCTCAGGGACAAAAATTAATAAATTCAATCCTTAGAATCAATAACTTTGTTCACAAAGTGGTCAATAAATTGACCAACTTCAAAAAAAAGAAAATAAGGGGGTCTCACTTTGTGTATGGATAATTACAGTACATATACAGTAATTATCAACTGTTATTTGATCCATTAGACACGGTAACTAGTTTCCTGTTCAATGGGGATGCTGACATACCTGGAAGTGACATTATGCGTGTTCTCCAAGCAAGTGTTTGAGTTCTTGAAAGAGAAAGATGAAGTGTAGTAGTTGCAAAGGATCCAAGATTAGAAAGTTGAATAGTAACAGATGTACTTTCTGTAGATTCCCTTCCCAATACTGGCTGCCTTTAGAATGAATAATAATCAAAGTTATGGTTAATCAAATACTAGTCTAAATACAAAATATGACATGCGCGCATGCACACACAAATATGTAGTAAAAAATTCTTTTGAGAAATCAAATTACTTCCTTAGCAAGCAAGTGAAAACTGTAATACCTAAGCAAGCATAATTTCTTTTCAATATTAAATTTGACCGTCTCTCAGATTTTCAAGCCTACTGAATTCATGAATATGAAAATTAAGTTACCTTAAAAGTACAGAAGCAGACTGTTTTCTAGCTATTGTCACACTTCTCTTATTACTGAATAGACAAAGAAGATTTAAACCTGACTGGTTTTCCACCTGAAATGGCAAATGTAGGTTAACATTTCTCATAATAATAGATAAAAGATTAGCATGAGAATAAGACAGAAGAGAATGTACTACGGGTAGAAAGAGAAATAGCACATACATTTCCGCATATCCAATTATAGTTATGGAGATTTAGTAAAAGTAGCACCACTATTCCAACCATATACATTCGAGTTGGATCTCTTGAAGAAACAGACAGTATCAGTTATTGTTCCCATCAAAAGAAACAGATTATAGATGTCAAACTTTATTCTATATTTGAGAAGTATTCAACCTATTCGGAAACAAAGGGGGTGAAGAAAAAAAGAGAGAAATTTCATTTTGTCGGACGGTCTCACTTGTCATTACTTTTCAGTCCAACATGTGGGCAGTCTCTTCAAGCTTCAACACAACTTATTAAAACACCAAATGTCCTAATGTCTTAAGCAAAAGGAGTGAAAAATTCGGTTAAATTTGAAATTTAACTCATGATTTTATGTTAGAAAAATGTGAACAATTAAAAACCATGATTCCAAAGAGTTAAATTAACAGTTTTACAAGTTCATGGTTTCATCTACTTGAATATTTATATTTTACAACATTGCCCTTTCATATATGGTAAACTTTAGTATTTGCTTAGGAGACATCATTTTTCTAGATTTTAGGATTTAGATATCAGAACTTACAAACTAATAATTAAATTGCACTAGTAACTATTATTATATGCTACAACAACAATCATGCATATACTATATTATATGGTTATTATTATCAAGGCAATATTTTGCATAGTATTTATCAAGATGTGAAATGCATTCATTATGAATGTATTATAATGAATTTTTATTTATGGCTTCTCAAAATTGTAATGCTTCAAAGTGTTAAGTTTAAATAAATATTAGTTCATCAACTTGTTATGTGATTTAAGTTATTCTCGCACTAATGATATAATTAAAGAAATGTCACTGTTAAAAATAAAATAATTTGAAAAGTATACTTAAACAATGTTATATACATAATTACTTTATGTAGTTTTTCTAAAATCTTGCAACTGATCTGAATTTATGGATTCCTGGTTGATCTAGGTTAAAAAAAGAAGAAGAAAGTTTGACAACCTTTGCATTCAACTTATATGGCAAAAAGGAAAATAATGCATAAACTGGCACAGCATGAAGGGATTGGGAAAGAAGGCAGAGGAGTGCTGTTGCAAATGAACCAGTTACAAAATAGAGTACAAACCATGCAGCAATTGGCCAAAAGTATAGAGTTTCTCACTGCAAAGGGACCAGCCAACTTTAATTCCCCGATCACAAAGAGTAGTATATCTAATGAAAGTTCAGTTAGAGATATACCCAACTGCCAATAAGCCAAAAAAGAATGTTGAAACTCATCAAACAAAGAAACAACAAGAAGAATTTATTATCCTATGTATGATTATTCTGACCTCCTTAGTTCTGCAATAGAAATGAATTGGCACTCTTTGCTGAACAGTTTCCAAACTCTGAAGTTGGAAACCTGATCTATAGAATACAGATATTTCAACAGGGTGCACAAGTTCTCTCCTACATCCAAACAAAATGAATGCAAATCAATGGAAACTTGTCCAAATAAAAATCAATTTAATGTGAAGTAAACTAGGGAAAAATAGAATGAGTTAATTATTCTCTCCAAAGTAAAATGCTCACCATGAATTTTTTTGTGCATCATAAAAATGAAACACAGCACATGATGTGCTCATAATTCTTGTTTTATTAGAGAGAATTTGAACATTGATTTGCACATTATTGATACATCCACGGAGTAGCGGAAACTTGTCCTTCGTATCAGGCAGCTCATGAACAATGGTCAGATCAGTGTTGTCAATCTTAATCTGAATGCAAGGGAGTCTCCCACTCATATAACACGTGTCTTCCCCCTCATGTGACCTAGATGCTCCAGAAGCCTCCAAATAATGCCTATCTGAAGTTGCAACATTGTGATCCAAAGCATTGTGATGGAATACTTTAAACTTGAAAGGATTTCCAGGCTTCCTAACAAATTCTGGAATCCCATCAACAAAAGCAACACCACAGTCATTCTTCTTATTGACCAAATAAAACTTCTTTTTAACCAAATTATTATATGGCTCCCATCCAACATCACCCTTGTAGCTTTCAGGCTCACAAGAAATTGTTCTCCAGAGAGACCATCCATTATCATTCGTACTGGAGATACCAACAAAACCTGATCCAGGATGATAATTCAATCTCAAAGGCTCACCAGAATCACTCTTAGCATGCAAAGATGTGAAGGAAAACCACAGAACTGATGAATTCCATAGTTTTTGTTTGTGGTGCTTGACCTACAAACAAGTCCGAACAGACGTTTTAAAGGACAAAGTGATGAATACAAAAGCCTTGAAAGATTAAAAAAGCATAAATAGATTCATCCAAGTGATGCAGACAAGGACAAATAGATTTAGGAAATAATTTGATTTAATGTTTAATTGTGAAATTAAGATCTTAAATTCAAATTCTCTAGTACAAGTCATAAAGAAAGTCTAGGTTTCTCTTACTTAGGTGTTCAATTGTTATTAGGAATACTTAAAAAAGTTGAGTTTTAGAATTTACTAGTTACTATTGGTTTAGTATTTGCCTATTTTGGAATTCCTCATTGTTGAATCGAACTATCCAGGGGTTAAGCCTCAAGAGTCCAACCTGCACACAAGGAGTTACAAAGGAAGACTAATTGCTTCAGCGACCCAATCTGATGGTAAAATCAGCTTCATTCT
The DNA here is from genome assembly GCA_948266635.1 of Cnidoscolus chayamansa. Taxonomy (NCBI): domain Eukaryota; kingdom Viridiplantae; phylum Streptophyta; class Magnoliopsida; order Malpighiales; family Euphorbiaceae; genus Cnidoscolus; species Cnidoscolus chayamansa. The sequence goes on from CAOGCB010740586.1 coordinate 16,967, forward strand.
AGTTTGGCAGAGTAATGATAGGCAAATAGTCAAAGTGATACGAAAAAAAATGAAAACAATCACAACACACACAGTAGAAGGAGAACCATTCTCTTTCTAAATTCTATTGATATTTTTCTCATGTCCTTCATACAATGGCAGAGGAGAATATATACTAACAACTCCTAACAACTTATTCGCTAATTCCCAAAAACAAGAAAGGAATAAGAGGTGAGCAGGACATACAACTGGAGAAAGAGAAACAAAAAAAGACAGGAGAGAGAGAGAGAAACAAAAAACGACAAGAGCGAGAGAGACAAACAAAAAACGACAACAGAGAGAGAGAGTGAGAAAGAGATAGCTCGATTTGACCGTTCTAGCCGAGCAACCTGTTGACAAACTTGGAATATTAAAGTTCTTCTTTGATTAGGATTCTTCCTTAATTAGGAATTCTAACTCTATTAGGATAGCTTTCCTATATATATACATGTATATATCTTGTAAACATTATTAGAGAATTTAAACAAAATAAATTTCTCAAAAATCTTCATGGTATCAGAGCAAGTTACGAACTCGGAGATTGAGTTTTCTCTCTCCTGCATCTAAATTTTTTCTATTTTTCGTCCGACAAAGGAGTTGAGTTTCTTCCTCCTCCTTTATCAACACCGCCCACACCAGACGACTGCCAAGCCTCTGTTCAGCCGGTCGCTAGAGTTTCACACCCATCTGACGTCGCACGTGTCGTCACGTGCCGCCTGAAGCTTCAAAACACTGTTCACGCGCTGACACTTGAGGGCGCGTGCCACCGGTTCCGGCCATCGTCCGACTCAGGTTTCTGCCCAGATCTGATCTCCGATCTCCCGCGACTCCGATCAGCCTTTTTCTGGTCAATTCCGACGACGTGCTTTTTTGGGTTTCTCTGAACAGGTTCTGACTTTTTATTAATCTCTGCCTATTTTTCAGTCACTCTATCATCATGGCAGACATTAAGAAAGGGAATGAAGTAGATACACGTCACGTCTTTAGTGATAGTCCCTATATTCAAATTAGCCCTATTAAACTGGATGGGTGTAGTACTTATTTGGCTTGGTCTCGATCATGTTTACTGTTTATTAAAGCTAGAAGGTTGCAGGGATACATTAATGGAGATAAAAAGCCACAATCTGTTAATGATCC
>CAOGCB010740601.1:0-10008 GCA_948266635.1 Cnidoscolus chayamansa
TATAACCTCATACTGAAACAAGTGGAATTGAAAAATACAAAGGTAGCAAGGAAAAATCATAAAACTTTATAGAGACATCCTTAAAGGATGATGAAGAGAGGGAAGAGACCAGGAATGTCAAATGGCCTGACTTTGTATTAATTGTAGCTTCTTTCTATTCTTGTGTTGCAGAAGCAGCCTCTTTTAAACATGACCTCATTACAGTCACAAGCTTTGAGCAAGCATCAAGGCAAAGCTGCATTGCCTGTAAGTAAAAGCAAATTTAGTGCAGGTAAACCACAAAAATCGCATGCAAATGGAAAAGTTTGGCAATGTGAGACATGTAACAAAGATGATTGCAACTTCGGCAATACCTCGTTCATCTTTGCAGCAGACCATTCCCCTGTAACACTCATCTGAGTCACCTCGTAACGAGAAGGCATACAGGTAATCATTAGGTTTCCGTCCTGACAGCTTTCCTCTTCCAAAATCGGATCAATGACGAGGTTTGTGCCAAGACAAGACTAGGCACCAAAAGATTCAAGTGCCAACACATGTAAAAATATAACAAAAGAAAAAGCATAAACAAACTTAGAGCAGAAGATTAAAGCAGCTATATTCATCTTTCAAAAACAAAAACTAAACCTAAATAACTAATTATCTATTCATTTAAAGCTAATTGAACCATCTTGACTCTGGGATCTTTTTTTCATAATTATTCACTACAAAAAGCTTCAAAAGCATCAGTTCCATGGAGTGGAAGATCTTCAGAATACCAGATGCAAAACAAATCTTCCAATAAGGCAACTACTGTTAATGTAGCCACTCAATTGTCTATTCTCTAACATTTAATTACATCACATGTTCAATAAACAAATCCCAAAAGTTAGAAAGGAAACTGATAACTTTTGGAGGGGCTCTGGAGTCTGGTCCTCATGTAGATCCACCAGTGTGTATTCTTTACATGATAAAACACAAACATTAAACCGAGGAAGCCACTTAAAAGTTCACTGACAAATCCACCAAATTATGTCACTATTGTCAGGATATAGTGATGCAAGCATACTAGCAAAAAAGCAGGAAGGTACAATCAAATGCCACCAAATTGGTCACCAGTAACAACTAACAAAAACAATATAGCCATGAACTCAATCTCTTCTTGACAATAATTCTAAAAGGACTAAAAATCATTGCAAGCAAGAACCACAATGGCATGGAAGATACTGAAATACAAGAGATTGATAAAGCATTGAAATCACAACTAAGGAGTTAAGGTCATTAGGGCTCCCTTCTTTCACTGATGAGGAACATGAATTGGCAGTACAAAATCAATAAAGAATGCTGGTCACTAGCTACATGAAAATAATTGTTGATATTGAAGATTTTTAGTTATCTGACAAATTATCAGAGTTCCTTTAATAATTTGCATTAGAAAATCAAACAGAGTAGTTAGATGAATGCTAATAGATATTTATCTAAATGTAATGAATGCATGTCTAAATATACGGGGCATACGCCATGCTTAATCACAAAAAGAAGAGTCAAATTCAGAAGTTTGGGCAGGACGCATACCACTGAAACTCCAACAACGAGGTCATACATCATAATCCCAGCGTCAGCCAAGGCAAGGCTTGCACAAGATATTATAACAGGAATATCACCTACAAACAAAAATGATGAACCTCATTAATGAGTTCAAAGTTAAGCTTAAACTTTCTCAGCATCAAATAATTTTTTTATATAGATTATGCTGCACAAATGAGTAAACAAACTTACAAAGAAAAATCTTTCCTTAAAACTTAAACAAGGACTTGCTATGCAATGTTTCAAATTTAAACACAGAAAGCACCAGTGCCCAATGTCAGTTTGATGCAACAACAGCCATGTCATGTCAGAAAGGTATTAGTGCCATCTGGGGACTAAATCCATCATTCCATTGTGGAGGAACATACATTGTAAGAGAAGTTCAAGTTTTCCAAGCTTCCTTGTTTTTCATTTTCCAAAAATCTAAATTGGCCCAAACTTAAAGGTTAACATGAACAAGTAACTTACTGCCACCAGATTCCAACACCAAAGCAAAAACATCTACAGTTGTCTTGGGAAAAGTTTCCAACATTATTGCACCTTCCAGAGCTTTATGGAGAATTGAGGAAAATTCTTTATGGTCTGATCCCTAACAAAAAAGTTTTTCATATATTAGATACAGACACTTTCAAAACAAAATAGAAGTTGAGAACATGAGTATCAGAAAATTCATAGATGACTTTACTCCAATCTACCTGTCCACGGATTGGGGTAGCAAAAGTTGTATATGTTACATTGCAATTCAGCCGGCCGACATCACTGTACATCATCGCTTTCTTACTCTCTCTGGGCCCAAATCTGATGCAAGAACACCCAGAAAACTTTAAAATTTTACTGTTGCATAGCTGATAGCTCCGCCAGAATGAGTACATGACAACCCCAATGATAAATTAAAAAAGTTAAACAAATTACATATATATAAATGTGTGTGTGTGTGTGCGTGTGTGTGTGTGTGTATAAGGAAAGTGATATATCAAGGAGAAGATGAAGATGATATGCATATTAAGGGAAAAGATAGACTCACACAGACACGATGACCTTTGTATTTCCAAACTCTGCATAAGCTGATCCTGCAGCAGCATTGACAGCACCAGTCCTGAAAACTGCAAGTAAAAAATCAACTCAATGATCTTTCAAAAAAATAAGATAAAATAGATTAAACACACATGTTATTTTTTTGTAAAGATGACAGTAGTGCATGCTTGTTTAATTTAAGCAACCAGTAGGATTTAGTGTCTACCACAAAAACTTTGATTGTATAACATGAGATTCATTCTCATCCATTGTATGCTGAAACACTAAACACTGGATCCTCAATTATAAAAGGAGACATAACAAGTGAAAACACATGATCAAATTATAAGAATGCATACACAAATGCGAACAGCACATCCTAGGCAGCACCATACTTCCATATGTGAGAATTTGAACTATCCTGAAACAAATGATAAATAAAACTAACAAAAATTGAATCCAACTGCCTTTGAAACAACCAAAATGCAGCATTCTTTAGGAAATAATTAGATACGAAAGTGGAATCTAAAGATTTAAAAAAAAACCGAAAAAGGGATGAAAAGGAATATTCAAGATTGTAGAAATTCAAGTGATTTTTAAGAGCTTCACGAGTCCTTTGAACATGCATTGCCACTGGAACCCCAAAATACAACTACTGAGCATTACTCAAGTTTCTCTATTTTTCCAAAAAAATGGATAATTATAACCAATATCCATGTCCATTTTAAGTGTCCAGTATATGTCCAACAAGGGTTCACCATAATGAAGTGAAGAGTGGAAGCAGAGAACAACATAGATTTAAAACCCCAGGCAAAATTTTGCAAGCACAAAATCATGTGAAGAAGATTCTAACAAACTGATAAACATGACATATGGCACATACCTGAAGAAAAATCAACAGAAAAAAGAAAATTCATACCCTTCCATGAGAATGTTTCATACCCTTAAAATCAAATTTCATACCCAAATAATCCAGAAACGCAAATTAAAGACCCACATTATCCTATCACCAACCGTGAGGGCCAAACACATAGAATAACCAATGTAGAATAAATCAAAATCCAAATTTTAGCATAAAAATTATGAGATAATGCAGTAAACCAAAATGAACCAACTAGTTGAGTAACAAATATCAACTAGCAGAAAAAATAATAACAGATGAAAGAAAATTCAAACTCTTCCATGAGAATGGTCATACCAATATAATCCAAAAACGCAAATGACAGAGACACACATTAATCCAATCAGATATCATGTGAGCCAAATACAGAGAAATAACAAAGTGTAAAATAAATCAAAATCCCAAATTTTAGCACGAAATAATAAGTTAATGCAGCAAACCAAAATGAACCAGCTAGTTGAAAAACAAAAACAAAGCTTTAAAACAAAGCCACTATAGTATATTGCATGTGTTCATAGTTCATTGTACAGAGAGATAAACCAAACAAGAAACAAGAAAGAAGTCAGAACCCAAATGAAATCTTCAAACACCCACCTCGAAATACTGATCATTCAATCCAATTAACAATATATATAAACAAGAAGAAGAACAAGAAAAACAATTGCTAGAGCAAGTAACGGGATATGATCAAGTACTGAATGCAGAGTATCAAAAAGCAAATAACCCCGCTTTCAGAAACAAATGTCAAAAGCAACTAAAACAATCATAATATATCATTAAATGAAGAACACATAGAGAGAGTACAGGCGGGTCGGCACTGGTGGAAGCCGCGGCCGTCGGGACGGACCCAATCGACATCAGAGTCTTTGAAAATAGGTGGCCGGGATTTACGGGTCGGAGTTGGAGAGTACGTGGTTGGAGCTGAACCAGGTTTCGAGGCCATTTCTCTTGCTTTCTTCGTTTTGGAGTCCCGAAGGCAAAGGTTTCGAGCGACTTAGTGCTCTTTGAGAACTTTGCCGCAGGTTTTCCCACTCATAGTATTCCAAGTTCAAACGATGTCGTCTCGATGCCTTTGCCAATTTCTCCTTTTATTTGTTGGGATAAATGTCAAAAAAATACAATTTTTTAAAAAAATTATAATTAAAATTTATACTTTAAAATTTATTAATTAAATTTTAATTTTTTATATAAAAAGCAACTAAACTCTATTATTAATCGGACATCGATAACTAAAGTGACTATATATACAAATCTATTTACGAAGCATATATCGGAAGCTCGAGAACAAGCAGCTAGTATAGGCTCTCCTTCAAAGAGAATCTCAAGTGATCGTTAGGCAATATACCCCAACTTCTTTCTTCCAATCTGCCAAGGTTTCTTCTTCTTGTGGATCATGACATCGTTTTTCTGCGATTGAAATGTTATGCATTATACTACAGCTTATGAGTAAGATAGAACTTGTGGATACTTTGAGCTTTTTATGTTTATATGCTGTATTTCTTTCAAACACTTGACAGCAGAATCAGGACAATGGCACAATACTGTAGAAAAGAATCAAGAGAAGATATTTCATATATTGAAGAGAAGAATTCACCCCAAGTATCCCCACAAGTACATTGCTGGCTATACCAAATTTTCCCTTAGGAAAAGAAAAAAAATACAGCAATTTTCCTTGTGTACATGAACCCATAACTTGACAATATAAAAACTCTAAACCCCCCCCTCCTTTTCCTTTTTACCATTTTTTTCTTGAACTCCAATCAGCTATCCCTCAACTTCTTATTCATTTACATTAGCAAAATAAGGAAATATACCCCCCACAATTTCCAAAACCAACTCCCTCTTTCCAATCTAGCCCAATTCCCAAACAAAAAAAAAAGAAAGAAAAACAAAATTTAACTAGGCAAAAAGGTCCTTGCATATGTAGAATAGATTAATGTAGGGTGAGGAGAACTTTCACAGATACTGCTGTCAGCTACCTTGGTTGCAGACTAGCAGCTGGGAACGACAGAGCTTGCCGAAGTTTTCGATGAGATGATGGGCTTCCTAACAACATAGTTTGAGATCGAGTTACCATATCGACCATGGATGGTGTTTGGTAAGCTTGCACAAGGCTTGTACTATCAGTGGAGTCACCTCTTGCTGTTGCTCTCTGCCATGAGTGTGAACTCAAACCTGACAGGACGTAAGCCCTTCCAGATGTCTCGTATACCTGACGGTTTGCCATCCTTTCCTGCATTTCCTTCAACTCAGCACACAAAGCAACACACAATCTATCACCAGCCTGTGCAGATGCGGTTTCTGATAATGACTTGTAACATCTCTCCAAGACAGAGACTGCACTAGCAAGATCACCATTTTCAGCTGCAACTCTAGCCTCAGCCATTGACTCTGCTGCATGAAGCCTATTTCGCTGCCTATCCACTTCCATTGACGTCACTTGTGCTCCAATTATTTCAGGCCTCTGGATCATTACTTGACTAGCTCTCTCCAAAGTCACCATATCTTTTGTGATTGGATCTCTATATACATATCCAACTTTCAGCAACGGCATCTGATCAATGGACCTATCAACTGGAATATTGAGTGTAACCAAAAAATCCCTTTCTTCTTCAGCATACAGGTATCCAACATCAACAGTTCCCATTCTTGCATTACCCATGATGTTGGTTCGATAACTACCTGCTTTTATAGAACCAATATGCAATCTCTGGTGAACACACTCAACTTTGACCTGTAGCTCCTGGACTACCACGCTCAAGAGCCCTCCAATGCACTGTGCGAATGCATCCTGAATAACACCCTCAGCTTCTATGAATGAAAATGTGCCCCCAGAAGCCTCAGAAATTGAATGCATTGCGGCAGCATCATGGTCTGCACCAAATCCAAATGTATGCACAGGAATCTGGAAACCTGTGCCCCCATTGTGATGAAGTGATATTGGAAGAAGTGCTCTGTAATCTGCTCTACGATGTGTCCCACTAGGACTGGTGGTAGTATATGTATCCTGACCATCGGATAATAGAATTATACTGGCAACTGAATTCTTCCATTTTCTATCTACTATCACCTTGGCACCTTTCCTTAGGCCTTCTGCAATATTTGTCCCACCATTAGAGATCAGAGAATTAACAGCCTGTAGTGCTTCCTGCCTTCCAGCCTCAGTCATGCGACGAAGAGGAAAAAGGCGGTAGGCTGAGGATGAGAAGGCAATAACAGAGAGTCGGTCAGAGGGGCCAAGATTCTGTATGACAAACCCCATGGCTCGTTTTAGCAAAGCAAGCTTTGTTCCTGCCATGCTTCCACTAACATCAAGAACTGTAACTAGGTCAACTGGAGCACGGGAATGTTCGTGCATTAGTGGCAATTCAGTATGATCACTGCTCCTATTATGGCTTCTAACAGGAGCCTTAAGATGTATTAGTACAGTGAAATTATCATGACAGACTGATCTCGGAACAGCTGGAACTTCTGGGTATGTTTTAACGTCTATTTTTCCAACAGAATCATCAGTATCACCAACATCATCTTTGACAGATACGTTTCTATCAGCAATCTCATGTTGCTGGTCTAAGGTTTCATCATCATCAAAGATAGATGGTTCTTGGGCATGAAAAGGCGATGAGATATGCCGGTTTGCATCTACCCTGGCAGGATGTAGCCGCCTTAGAACAGTCATCCAGGCATCATCCCGGGGCCAGCCAACTGCATTGATTCTATGTCTACCATTGGAGATATCAGAAGCAGGATTTTGAAAGGGGATTTCTTTCCACTTTGCTCGGCAAACTGGGCAAATCTTGTTCCCATGTTTTACATTAGAGGTGATGCAATGGAAGTGGAAAGAGTGCGAGCATTCTGCAGTAAAAATAGCATGTCCCTGTCCTGTTTTCATGTCATTCAGGCATATTGCACAGGTACTCTGCAGTTTAAATCAAACTCGTGAGAACAATAAGATCCCTCATTTTACATATTATAATATGTAAACTACAGAATTAAAGTATCTGCACAAAGGTAGATGTATATTTGAGGGAGCAAACAGTCCTATCAACTACTAGAAACATTAAATATCTTAGTATTCCAAACCCATAAGAGAAATTTTTACATTCTACCAGGCCAGAAGAGATGAATTTACTGTTTGAAACATTAGTCCTAAGTTCTCTAAAACTGCCAAAAGAGAACTTACATAGGTTATAATGAAAAATGGCCAAAACTGATTCCCAAGAAACTGACAGAAAATTGAACAATTTTCTTGGCACACATATTTTCAATAGTCAAGAAAGTAAAAGAAAACAATTTGAATAACAATGAGATTATTTGCATGTATACGCATCAAAAGAGGCCGCATCAATATTCTATCAAATTTTATGAAACTGATCTAGAAGTTTGGATGGTGTAGTGTTATCACAGAAATGTATTCCTTGAGCTTCAACAATAGTTGAGAAGAATTTATATTTTTAGTATTTAAAAGCAAGGAACCACTTGGTTTAAGGCATCAAATTAGACTCAAGAAAACCATTAAATTCAGTGCAGCTCAATATCAAGATTGAAGCACAAAAAGAAGGAATAGAACCAAATATCCCTGTTTCAAACAATTTTTGTAAAGAAAGCTAGTTTTCCAAAAGTTATAGGACAATCCATTAAACCAGTTGATCAATAAAAACAATTTCAATGTAAAACAGTCAAAGCTTTGCAAAGCACTTAAAGCCATACTGTTAACAACCTGAAGTGGACATTTTTCAACAGTAGAGAATAATCAAAGGGGCATAAATAATGATGTACAAAATGTATCAAAGAAAAATATCAAAAGAAAATCATCAAAAAAAGAAGGGAACATAATGGGCTTGCTCCATTTTTTTTTTTTAGATTTTAGTCAGTCAATGCATTGAAAAGGACATAATGGCAATTATAAACAATGAAGGACGAGACTTTTAATAAGAAAAGAACAATTGAGCAGCACTTATACAAAACTAATGATGAAGCTTTCAAGATAATAATCCAAAAAACAAATTAAAAAAAATTATATAAAAAGCTCATCAAAAGAAGGGAAAATAATGGGTTTGCCCAGAAGTTTGTCCCTGGTTTCATTTTTCATTTCTTTAATTCCCCAACTTTTTCTTTCTTGAAGCTTATTGCAAGAAAGATCCCAATCAATGATCCACAGCCTTTTCTAAATTACCATCAAAAGCAGAGAGAGAGAGAGAGAGAGAGAGCGATGGATGGATGTGGGTGTGGGTGTGGGTGTGTGTGGAATAGTAAAGTAGTGCTGACCACACAAGCACTTTTCCATCAAGGGAAATGAAGAGGGGGCGCAGCAACAATACTAGAGAGTGGTAGCATAAAACTTTTCTAATAAGCCAAAGTGAAAAATGGTCCTTAAAGGGACTAGTCCACTTTAACTTGCCCCCACAAAGGAACCTCGACCTCATTGAGAGAGAGAGAGAGAGTTGAAAACAACATGACAACAAATGCCCCATCTTCACAAATATTCAGGAATCACTCCCACAACCAACGTACCCCACTCAGGTAAGTACATTGAAACTAGAGTGAGAATTGAGAAAGATGCTAAAAACAAAATGTTAGACACTAGACAGTAATAAAAACTGGCATTAACAGTAACACATATTACTATATCATAAAAAATTGACCGCAAAGCATGTAAATCACATATTTCTTCAATTACTAATTTAGTCTACCACCCAAAACCAACAACATTAAGCATGAAAGCAACTGGTTTTAAATGATCAATTAAATACCAATCTTTATTTCACTGTTAGGCTATACAATGAGATAGCTCCATCCATACATAAGAAATCTCCGAAGCCATCTTAAATGAGATCACAGTCAACGTACATGGTTAAAAAGGGCTTCACAAAGGCTCCAAAAGGGTTAAAAATAAATAAATAAATAAAATAAACCACGTGATCAGTGGAAACCAAAAACACCATGTAGATCCACTGGTTCAGTCATGGAAGAAAATGGGAAATTGAAAAACATTCTTTAAAAAAATGGAACCCCAAACATACTCAAGAATCCTTGCTTTATTTTCCCTCGGAAGAAAGAGAAAGAAAAAAACACCCAATATAAGAAATAAGAGCAATAATAACCATAAACTCAAAGCAAAAGAACAATCAAAGCCCAAAAAAAATAGCATTTCAAGAAACCTAAACAGCAAAAATATTTTTACAGCAGAAAACCATATACACATATACGGTTGCATATACCTTAGAGGATTTGGTGCCAGATTTGGCCAAGCGGAGGCCAGAAGAGGAGGGGGTGGGAGTAGTGGAGCCATGGGAAAGAGCATCAGCAGGAGAGAGTGAAACGGAGTCAGGGAATCTGGAAGGGGAAGCCAACGAATCATGCTCAAGATTCTGAGGAACAGAAAGGCACATGTTGAGGCCAAGTGCCAGTTTAGCTTTCCTCCATTTGCTTCCCATTTCTTTGAGATCTATCATCTTCAGCAAAAGCAACAACCCAGACCAAAGAATCCTCCTTTATCACTATTAACTCCTTAAACTCTGCAAACCCAC
>CAOGCB010741128.1:0-19594 GCA_948266635.1 Cnidoscolus chayamansa
TAATCTTCTTACTTGATTTCTTCAAGGACTTTGATATATCATCTTGATCATCCATATTCTTTATTCCTTTTAACTTCAAGCTTTGTTTATGAAGAATGCATAAGTTCCTTAAGTTTTGTAATCATCAAAACACTCTTTTAATTCATGGGGTTAACAAAGGATATGTATGAGAACGCATCCACTAGTGTGAAAACACCAGGTGGGGACACATAGGCTTTTCCCATTACCATTGGATTGCATCAAGGTTCGGCCATGAGTCCATATTTGTTTACTCTTGTTATAGGCGAGCTAACCGGAAGCATACAAGATGATGTGCCTTGGTGTATGTTATTTGCAGATGACATTGTGTTAATCGATGAAACCAGTGAGGGAGTTAATTGTAAGCTGGAAGTGTGGTGGAAAACTCTTGAGGACAAGGGTTTTAAGTTAAGTAGGAGTAAAACAGAGTATATGCATTGTGAGTTCAGTTTAAAGAAAAAGAAAGAACAAGATGTTAAATTGGATGGAATTTTGGTTCCAAGAGTCAAACAGTTTAAATTTTTGGGCTCTGTGTTTCAAAGTGAAGGTCGTGTAGACGAAAATGTGGCTCACAGAATACAAGTAGGGTGGATGAAGTGGAAGGGAGCATCAGGAGTCTTATGCGACAAGAAAATACCATTGAAGATGAAAGGTAAATTCTATAGGACTGTTGTTCGACCAGCGATGCTATATGGTAGTGAGTGTTGGACACCTACAGGGCAACATCTTCATAAAATGAGCGTGGCAGAAATGAAAATGTTAAGATGGATGTGTGGCCATACTAGATTGGATAAAATTAATATTGAGCATATCCGGCAAAAAGTACAGGTAGCGGAGGTTGGTGATAAGGTGAGAGAAGGAAGACTTAGATGGTTTGGGCATGTTTTAAGGAGACCTCCCCATGCGGCGGTTCGCAAGTTGGAGAACTTGATGGTTGATGGGGCTAAGAGAGGTCGAGGTAGACGTAGGACAGTTTGGAAGGAAGTAATAGCTAGAGACTTACGAGTCTTAAATATTGATGCGAATTTAATTAGTAATAGACTTGGATGGAGGCGTAAAATCCGCGTAATGGAAGGAGTCTAAGGTGTGTGATTGTTGATATTGCTTGTGAGCTTATTTTGTTAGAGGATCCATACAGCCGACCCCAACTGGTTTGAGACTAAGGTTTGTTGTTGTAAACTCTTTAATCCTTCTGTTAAATTAGTTGTTAGTCAACTCGTTTTAACTTTAAACAAAGGGATTAAATAGTTTAAATATTTAAAATTATAGTGACTAAATAATATAAATATTTAAATTATATGGACTAAATAGTATAAATATTTGAAGACATTTAATATTTTTCTTGACGAAATGACTAAAAAGTTTGATTTTGTAAAATAGGGAGATGTTTTAGTTGAGTGATATTAAAATAGAGACCAAATAGCAAATTTACTAAAAACTCAGGGACCTCATAGTAATTATCCCTTTTTATGTATTTCTGTCTGAAATTTGATGTATTGTGGGCTCTGTTAATGCATTTTTCTTTTCCATGAAAGATGGTTTCTTTTGGAATTATTATTGTTACTCTTATCATCTTAGCTGGTGGAAACTGTATTTTTAACAAGTAGAAATCTCATCATTTTAACAGGAAAATCTGATCTAGTGTATTTGATAGTTTTAAGCAGCTATGCATTCACCGAACAAATGAAAAGTTGCAAGAACATTTTTAACCAAGTAGAAATAGAATTCCTATGAATAATTTCAGTACATGCATACATTTGTTCTTATGCACTGATGGATCTTTAAGATGGAGCAATAAGAGTATATAAGAGAGGAAATAAATTGGAGCTGTGAGCTATTTTCAATTATAAGTAACCACAATGTTTGGATCTCATTGGGAATGTATTGAGAAGGTACTGGTAGTTAATTATTATTGTGTCCTCTAACAGTCTTTTTGACATGTAGGTGGCATTCTTTTGGCAATGAGACATGGTTCCTGAACATTATTTATCAAGAGCTCCAACAACGAATATTGATTCAAAGCCCTACCCTATTTTCTGAAAACTCATGTTAATAGGTGTAAGCCATGGTCTGGGGCATTTTTGTGTCACATGAAAGTTGTTTTTGTTATTTTTGGTTTAAATCATTCTAACTGAATATTTTAGAAGAAATATGCAAGGTGTTGGGTGGATTAGCTTGTTTTTATAGTATTATTGATGTCATCAACATAAACCCAGGATCTGTTGAAGGGAGATTAAGCATCTTCCATTACCAATATTTCACTAAATCTTTCAATGATGGCAGCTTCTACCGACCAAGTATGTGCAAGGTAGAGACTTTATTTTACCATTTATTATTTTGCTTAATTAGTTGTTGAAATTCTCCAAAGAATTCTAGATATTTTAGAATGAGTTGGATACATGCAAGACCCACACGTTATATGCTAAGGAAAGTTAATATGAAGTAGCTTAGTTCATTGGATTCATAATATCTGGATCATATGGATACATTATGTGTAAGCTATATGAGGGAGAGATCCGTTGGTTATGTGTTTATTGTTTGCATCTATCCTTTTTTTCCCTTCCTAATATAATAGCATGATGTTGCTTAATGTTATTATACATAATTATGATGTTGTATGTGCATTATAATTTTATTTTATTTTGGAATTTTTGGTTGGTTGATTAGGGACATAGTAAATATATCATCCAAGTTTCATAATTATATGCATTGGAAATTTCATTGAGTGATTTGTCATTTTATAATCTCACAATTGCATTTTCTTTAATAGGTGTTGTAGTAATGAAAGGGTTGATTGGTGAACTGTTGTATTTGATTATCGAGAGTAAGATTTTTATATATATAAATGATAATTTTATTTCAGGTGGTAAAATGATAATAAAAGCCAATTTTAACAGAGGAATATGATGACTGAGCTCTCATTCACCTTCTTTGAACACTAAATAAGTAATTATCCTCTCTTAAATTCTATTTCAGCTGGAAGCTGAAGGATAAGGTGATTTACTAAATTGATATCCTTGTGCAGTTGATTTGTGTTTTTAGCTTAAATATGTGTTTTCTTTTCTGACTTTGATAGCTTTTTATGTTATTTGTTTTGGTATGAATTCTTTATTAAGGAGGGTACTTTTGAATTATGGTGATTTTTAGTTTTACTTGGTCCCTAAATTTCTTGCACTTCTTTTTCTTTTTTGGCGTTTTAATAATTTATTTTTTCTTTGTTTTGTAGTAATAGCCGACCCCAACTGGTTTGGGATTAAGGCTTGTCGATGATGATTTGTTTTGTAGTAATAATTTTTTTTTCTCGGCATTGAAATTGAACTTCTGATTTCCAATAAATGGAACTAGAGAAACTTCTTGATGCAGAGATATCTACCTATAGTAGCTGAAGTCTTCCTAGAGTAGGTCTGGCTTTTTAGTTCTTCAAATTCAATGATGGGTAAAAAGCTTTGAATTTGATATGTTTCCAAATGCTTCTTGCAGTGATTATCACATAGAGACCTTTGGTCTTGCATCTTCATAAGGCTCAGGAGGGATCACAAGAGTTTTTTCAGTACACATTTCAATCGTTTTGGTAATTTGTAATTTCAGGTGCATTCTCTTCTCTTTACCTGCATGTATTCATTTTCTCACAGCAATATTATTTTATAGAGAAGCATTATTTTGCTGATGCATCCTGTTTTAGAGCATAGAATCGTAGTCAAATCAAAGGATTACAACAAATTTAATGACCCGAAGGTCAAATCAGATAAGTTGTAGTGCAAGGCATTGCTTGAAAGGTAAATATAGTATGCAATGAAGAAGGCCAAGGCAAGATGAACATATTCAACACGTCTATGATATATCAATCCGAAAAACTTACTTTTAGTTGTAAGTAATCCATTATGCTTCTATTTTAAGTGATGCTAGGCTGCTTCATGCAGATGTGCATGGCCCGGTGCACGGGAGGTGACACTAACTACAGTCTTGGCTAGGTGCACTCTTATTTATCCACCACAAAGGAAGGAAAAGGGTCTACCAACAGATTTTTCATGTGCAAATCGAGACACTAACTACAGTCTTGGCTCTGACCACATTTTTTATGGGGCCTTCTTATCTCTTTCTTTTTTGAGCTCGCTATGGCCCCGGTGGGTTTCTTTAACCAAGCCACTGTCTATGAGTTGCTGGCTCATTCTTCAACAGGCACGTGGTCAGAGTCCCGGGCTCCTCCCACTGCTTGGGAGCTTACGGTTTCATGTTTTATTTTACTCTCCGATGGGGTTCTTTTCACCCTTCCCTCACGGTACTACTTCGCTACCAGTCACCCAGAAGTATTTAGTCTTGCAAGGTGATTCTTGCTGATTCACACGGAATTCCACATGCCCTATGCTTCTCGGGTCTTGGCTAGATGCACTCTTATCAATCCACCACGAAGGAAGGAAAAGGGTATGCCAACAGATTTTTCATGTGCAAATCGAGAAGCAGTCCGTTTTGAGCATATCATTATCTCATGCATATATTCGCCAAATTAGAAATTCAACACTTGATTTTTATTTCAACTTTGAAAATTTTCCTTGGAAATTAAATCTTATTAATCATATTAAACTATAACAACAAATACAATACAAATTAGGGTTGCAAATTCTGTGAAGCAATTGAGTGTTATAGATTTTCTAAACATAATTAAGTCCCCAATTAAAATTGCTTACAATGCTTTCTTCTAGAGAATTTAATTAATTTATCAAACACTTGGTGGTGTATATGTAGATATGAATACCCTTATTATAAACAATATTCTATAATTTTTTTTTTAAATTTCCAATTTATCCTAATATAAGTTATAATTATTTTATTTTTATTAACTATAGCTAAAATTTCGAGAAAAAAAAATTAATTTAATTTTTTTTTAAAAATAATTAATTTTAACTATAAAAATTACTATTAAATCTCTATTTTATTGAGAAATCTATTAATTCATCTCTTTTTCATAATTACTTAATTAATTTTTTTTATTTTATAAAATCAAATCCTTTCATTTTTTTATTAAATAAATTATTTTTATTTTAAATAGAAGAATTTGTATAACATAAATATTTAAATTTATAAAAACAAAATAATAGAGTATATGATTTTGATTGATTCTTAATAAAATTTAAAATTGAAATTGAATTTCAATTGTTATTATTTTTAAATCAAAATAAAAATTAAATTTCAATACGGAATTAAAATATTAAATAAGTAATATTCGAATATATTTATTTTTTATAATATCAATTCAATTTAAAATTAAAAAAATGTATTACTTATGAATAAATTTAAATATTTTAAAATTATTAATCATTTTTAATTAAAAAAATTAAAGAATTTAATTTGATAAACTATACTTTAATGAATTGATTTTAAAATAAAGAAAAAAAAATACATACACAGACCTTAGGTCATCTAATATTAATCTCTAAGCAGAAGGGGGAAGAGGCTCTACTGCTGAGTCCCTGAGCGAGCAGGCCAGCTAACCCATCAAAGAATCAAAGGTAAGAAACCCTACCTGAAACCTCTCGTATTCATTTCTGTCAAGTTCATATCTTTTTTTTTAGCATAAAATATCAAGCTAACCATGACCCATCTGTATAAACTTAGAACAATTCCTATTCTCAATTGGGTTTCCTTCAATTCTGCTGATTGCTACAAAATTCTATTATGGCCTGGGGGTTCGTTATTCTGCATTGCAAGTAAACCTAGGTTTTATAGGACGAAAAGGGTACTTCTTACTGAAAATGGTGATAATTTGGATGAAACTTTGGTAGATGATCGCAAAATCTCTGATGTTACTAGGAAAAAGGCTCAGGCTGCACTGTTAGAGTACTTGCATTCCACTAGAAGCTTACAGATTATGGATGCAGAGCATATGAGTAAAAACTCACCAAATTTTCTTAAAAAGCTGTTAAAGAAGGTCGATACTGATGCAGATATTGAGCGGTCTGTCACTCGTTTCTTGCGTTATCACCCTGTTAATGAATTTGAGCCTTTCTTTGAAAGTTCAGGTCTAAGACCGCATGAGTATAGGCCTCTTCTTCAGCGTGATTTGATGTTTTTGAGTGATGATGATTTGCTGCTAGAGAATTATCATATTTTGTGTAACTATGGGATTCCAAGAAATAAGATAGGAAAAGTTTACAAGGAAGCAGCAGAAATTTTCAAGTATGATTATGGAGTCTTAGCTATGAAACTTCAAGCTTATGAAGAACTGGGGCTTAACCAGTCTTTTATGGCCAAAATGGTTGTTTATTTCCCTTATCTTTTGATGGGGGATGTGAATGCAGACTTTATTAAGTCATTGGAGATATTGAAAAAAGGGGGAATTGGATTATGTTGGATTGAGGAGCATATACCTGGGAATAGTTCTCATAAGTGGAGCCATTTGCATGCAGTTCTATACTTGTTTAGCAAGACAGGTTACAGTTACGAACAGTTGGGCATGCTGATAAGAGAGCACCCAGGGATTCTTTTTGAGGGTTCAGGGGATAGGACATTATCATTAGTAGGTTTTCTGCTTAAATTTGGTTCCTCAATGAAACAGATAAGTTCCCTGTTTCTACAGTTTCCACAAATGCAAGTTGGGAAGTTTCTTATGAATTTGAGGCAATGCTTTCTGTTCCTGACTGAGATTGAGATGGATGTAGTGGAGATCGGCAAGATTATGTGTTGTCACTCGCTTTGTCTGGGTTTGTGTTCATTAAAGAAAACCAATAGCTTGCTTTCTTCTCTGAATGTGGGAAAGAAGAGACTTTGCGATATCATCCTGCAGGATCCCCAAAAAATGAAGAACTGGGTAATGGGATCAAAAGTTGGACCTTTGCCAAAATCAGGAGAGAGGCAAAGATCACAAATGCTGAAGACTAAGTTCTTGTTAGACTTGGGATTTGTGGAGAACTCAAAGGAAATGGAAAAAGCAGTCAAGGTTTTCCGAGGCAAAGGAGCAGAGCTCCAAGAGAGATTTGATTGTATCATGCAAGCTGGTTTGGATAAGAAGGATGTTTGTGAAATGATTAGAATGTACCCTCAAATTCTTAATCTGACAAAAAAGGTAATCAAAATGAAGATTGACTTTTTGTTAAATGATTTGGGTTATCCCATATCAACGTTAGTGACATTTCCTACATTTTTGTGCTATACAATACCGACTATCAAGCTTAGGCTAGAAATGTACAATTGGCTCATAGATCAAAGAAAAGTTGACCCAATGCTTTCCTTGAGCACTTTTATTGGGTGCGCAGATAAAATATTTGTCAAGAGGTATGTAGAACTTCATCCTAGAGGCTCTGAAGTATGGCAGGAGTTGAAGAAAAAAATTGATTCTGAAAATAAGCTCTGACATTCGTAACTTGTACTTTCATGATTTCTTCCTCCAATGGAGAAGATGCAAAGAAATTTGGTTTCTTTATCTTCTATTGGCTGGAAACTTGTTGATAATGTATCTATTCATTGAATGTTCAAGACAATTTTGCTCACGTTCGCCAGTAGAAAATAGAACATTTAAGCAAGGCAGATTTATAACCATGAAATCCTCGTTTGCTTGTTTCCTGCATTATGTCAGCTTCAACTGAGCAAAATTATCCATCATACTTTGAGCACTTAGTAACTGCGCCAAGTAACTATACCGAAAATTATTTAACATATTGGCATTTAATAAAGTATCATGTCACTTCTTTAATTTTCTTTGTTATGGAGGAGTCTCCATTTTGTTTTTTTATGGAAGAAATATGTTTTTTTTGGATACTATTTAGACTGTGTAAATGCCACTTCATTTATCCTAGCATGCCTAAAGAAAAATGACCTCATTCTTGTTTTAATTATTTCAAATTAATTCTGGTCTTTGGGTAGGCCATGTTTTCCTATTTATCATGGGAGAATGTGTCAGTAGCTAAGGTGGTTTACCGTGGCATTAGGCATAAGAGTGAGAATGGTTTGGACAATGTGCATTACTAATAACTTGTTCATTTGTCTACTCATTGGTACATCTTGTGCTATGTCAATGATTCAAGGTATGGGATTCTATCAACCTTATTTGCACTCTCTTCTTGATAGATGCTCTGTAAAACTAGCAACTCTTTCCGGGTTGTCGTACATCAGACAATGCAGCTGATAATAGAATGACAAAAACGTCTGTCTGAGATAAGGAAGCATGTTGAAGTTAGGTTTTCTGTTCTGTAGATAAAAGATGTGTTTTGATAATCAAACCAGCATGTTTGTTGCTTTCAATTCAGTGTTTGAAGACAGGAAAATGAAGTAGATGTTTTACACTTTGACAGACATGATTGTTGAAGAAGTAAATTGCCACTGCTTATGTTTGATTTAAAGATCAATTAGTTAATTTGCTTGCTGAAGCTAGTTGCTGATAAATTATAAATCAAGAGACAAGCTGGAAGCAATCTTGTATTAACCTATTCTTATTGATGTGTAGATTAATATGTGAAATATATCGACTAACTTGCTTTGAAATAGGGAATATTTGTATGGAGAGAATAAGAATCTATGAAATTGATCCATGGAAGACAACGTGCTTTGCTCCATGGAGCAGTAGGAATACAAGTTCCTAGAATTGAGGTATTTGGAACTGGATCATCTATCTGCATCTATGAATGGTTATCTTTCTCAGGTCTTGGATTTGAACATGACAAAGCTACAAGAAAGCTATAACAGAGATGAGATATGGGTTGATTCTGTTTTCTGTTCTACTGAGTGCTACAGAGAGCAACCGTGTTCACAGGGATGACACACTTGCTGTCTTGATTGAAGTGCAAGAGAATAGGCACTGCCGGACAAGAACTCTCTGATATGAATGGCTATCTTTCTCAGGTCTTGGATTTGAACATGACAAAGCTATAAGTTTCATTTTACTAATCGTGAGTCTAATTTACGTCTAGCATTTTTTTTAAAGAAAGAAATTCTCAGAATACGAGTAAAAATCGCATCTTAAGTAGACATGACTTTAAATTGCATCTATTTATTAAAGATTAATATTTTGATTAACTAATTTTATTTTAACAAAAAATAAATAAATCCAAGATTGTTGCAGAAGTCTTGTGTAGGGCTTCTTAGTGCCGTAAATAAATCAAGCTGTTCGACGTTTAGCTCGATAAAAGTTCGATTCATTTTTTAAATGAGTTAAGTTCAAATTCAGTTTTTAAACTCATTTAATAAATGAGTTAAGTTTGAGCTTGTAGATATTTAGTTCGTTAAGGTTTGAAGATTTATTTATTAAGTTAATTCGTTAATATAATTATTTAATATTAAAATTATTATTTTTAAATTAAAATCATTACGATTATAAAATAAATAGACTTTTTAGAGAAATTTACTATTTTTAAATTAAAAATTTTTAAAATTATAAAATAAAAAATTTTTTAGAATTATTTGCTCGATAAAAATTCGATAAAAACTCAATAAAAATTTGATAAAAACTCAATAAAAATTTTATAAAAGTTCGGTTCATTTGTTAAATAAATTAAATTTGAATTTGTTGATATTCAGCTTGAGATTGACATGAATTAAATTAAAACTCGATTTGAGTTTAAAAAATTTTAATAAATTATATTTGAACTCATTAAAATTCAATTCGATTCGATTATACACCATTCCACGAGGCTCAAAATCTGTTAGAAGACCCATTGGTTTTAATGTTTATTCAATCATTCAAATCTTATCTTAAAGAAAACAAAAAAGAAAGGAAAAATTAGAAACAGTTTCAGCTTTTGGTAATGGTTTGATTTCGATTTTCAAATATGAAAATTAAATTTTATGTGCTGATATCGATATACCTAATGGCTAGTGCATATTAATATAATTGTACAATTTTGAACACAATCTACCCAAAAAAAAAAATAAATAAAACCCTATGAAGGTAAAAAAAGGAAATATATTTATATGCTTCTTTGCCATTTTTCTTCTCATCACTTTTTCTTTAGCAGTTGTTGTATCGAGTTCTCTCTGCCTCCACTCCATTTAAGCTCCCAAACTTGATTAATTCTTTAAAGTCTCAATCTTTTTGCTGCTATTTCTCTTGAATCACATCTTATCTGATCTGGGTTATCTTTAAATTCCCTTTTAGATCATTATCTTCGCCATTTTTGTTGCTCTTTACTGCTTTCTTTGCAGAACCAACGAAAACCCATTTATTTCTAGGGGTTTTGGTGGTTTCTTGATTTGGAAAATTTGATTCTGATAAGTGGTTTCTTCTTCAACAAAGATGCAAGTAATGGATATATGTTATGAGGTCTTCTTCTCCTCCTTCTTCTTCTTTCCCCATATAATATGTCATTTGATGGAAATGCATATTCTCATCAATACCGTCGCTAAACTTTTTATTTGGTTGCGGAAATTAAAGTTGTAAAATGATATATGTTATGTTTCAATCTTGGGTTTCTCTCTGATTAGCATATGAGGAGAGAAAAGCTTTCATTTTCTGCAGGTGGGATGGAAGATTTAGGGCTTGTTCCTCTGGTTGTTGAAAAACCGAGCATTTTCTTTTCGTCTCTTGATGTCATTTAAAGTGAATATTGCATTGATTCGTTATTGTCTGGCTCTTTCATACTACATCTCTCTAATATCTCATTGTTCTGTTAGTTTCAGGAAGGATCTTTGGTAAAGCTTTGATTCTTTTCTCAAGGAAGAATAAGGTAGGAAAAAGAATCAAAATTTAGAATTTTAACTAGTTTGTGGCTTTAGGAATCAAATCCACCAATTAACTGAACGCAGTAGAGCTTTCTGTGAAGGTTTAATCAAATGAGAGTAAAACCAATTCAGTTTGTGTAGCTTTTTAGTGAGATTGAGGATTTTCCATGTTTCTGAAAGGTGTTCATTTAGATTTGTCTCATATGGTGAATTGATCTCATTAGCAGTTGATCTCATGTTTATGAAAGGTTTATATTGTGGTTTTGTGAGCTTTATAATGTGTGTTTATTTTTTGTTTTGATTGTTGATTTAGGACTCTATCTGGTCATATTTGCAGGAACATTTAGTTGTTTGAGTTTTTGTCTCAAAGAACTGAAGATAACTTGCAGACAATGGGAAGGGGGAGAGGGAAAGGGAAGAAGCAGACTGTTATCGCTTCACATGAAGATCCTGCCAGTGGCGAAGAAGAAAAGCTTCCTGCCTACAGAAGAAGAGGAAGACCAACAAAACCACTGAAGGATGATGATGAAGAAGAAGAAGAAGAAACTGCTGAGATAAAAGAAGATTCCAAGGTTACAAAAGATTCAATTTCTTCTAAAGATGTGAAAAATCAGGCTGTCACGGAGAATGGACGTAAAAGGAAGAGGCCTGCACTTACCAAAGAAAATACCGATTCAGTGAAAGAGGGAAATGGTGTTGGAACAAAATTGAGTACTGATAATTCAATAGTGAGTATTGGATTTCGACAAAATGGTAGCAGGCGAAAAAACAAGCCCAGGCGGGCTGCCGAAGCTGTTGTTGAGTGCAAATGAATTTCAATTTTGTTGTTATGATGGTGTTGTCATGGGATAAATCTCATTATGGAAGCAGAGTTTATTGGCTTTCATTTGGTTTCAGATGTTTGTTTTGTTATATGCTATTTGTTTTTGTTATGGTTTGATTCCATTTCCTAGGAATAGATAATTTTGATTTGGAGATTAGAATACTAACTTAATATGGTTCTGCAGAAACCTTCCACCTGCAATTTGCATTTAGTCATTACAAACAAAGAAAAGCTTCATTTCATTGTTTGAAATGCAGATTGTTGCTGTGATCAATTAGAGATCAGAAGGCTCAATGAAGTCTTCGAGATCGAACATCGAGCTTGATTGTTCGCAGATAATGTGATCAAACATTTAGAAATATTGACAGAAGGTGAAGACTGAAGAATGAATCTGAGGACATGGTGATAGAGAAGTGTAAAGTAACAATGATGAGCAGAAGCTTGTAATGAAGGTAAGCAATCGTGTGCATCCTAGGAAAAATGATCCTGGAGGAACCTAAACTGGTCCAGTGTGCAATTGATTCAGACAATCTCTGTCAGAACAGTTGCTAGAACTTACAAGACTGATTTGATCATCTGCATATTAGGTTTAAAATCTGGGAGGGCATTTGAAATTTTGAAATGGGTTTACTGTGTCATCTTTGTTTCCTTGTCTGTTTGTGTCAGTTAGGTAGCTTTATCTTCTCAAATGGTTAAATCACGGGTAGTGGGGACCATTACACCGCTAATTAGCTTCTTGTGAAAGGGATATATTACAAAGGTTCAAGGCACTGGGAGTCAGCTCACCTGAAGCCTATTGATTTTGCACCAATCAAGACAACATTGGCTTCATTGTTCATTGACGATAAGGAGTTGTTCATTGTCCCATGAACATATACTCGATTTAGTGTCACATTTCAAAAAGTTCAAAAGACTTATTTCGAGCTGACGTTGAATATCTGCAGGTTCAAGCTTACTTTGTTTAATATACAACTGAAGTTAAATTTAGAATAAATATCAAAGAATTTGTATTTTATTTTTAATTTAAAAATAATAAATATTTTTAAAAATCTCTCTTTTATTATCTTAATAATTTTAATTTAAAAATAATAATATTAATATAAAATAATTTTAATTAAATAATTAATATTTATAAATTAATTTATAAATTTTTAAATAAATAAATTTTTAAATAAATAAATTTTTAAATTTAAATGAATTGAATATTTATAAATTTAAAATTATTTTTTTATTAAATAAATTTAAAAATTAAGTTCGATTTTGATTTATTTAAAAAATAAATAAATAAAATAAAATTTTTATTAAATTAAATATCAAATAATTTATGAATAATTTAATTCATTTATAATTATAATTTGATTTTGAATACATATTTATGCTTCAATAGCTCTATAAAGTCAGCTCAAACTCGAATCAAATCGATTTAGAATTCTAATTATAATCAAACCGGTTTGAATTGCATATTTTGAAATTTTAAATTAGTTTGAATTGGAGGTTTGAAATAGTTGTTTTTTATATTCTCCTCGAAGCTTGAACCTAATCATATTAAACCAACCGACGATTCAGCGGGGCGTATTTCAACCTATGCATGTCACGTGACGCAAGTGAGTAAACCACACCTCCCTCCTTGACTTGACGTAATGCATTTTTTTTATTAAATAAAAGAGATACACAGAAATGTCATTTTGATTATTTATTTATTTATTTCTGAAAAAAAAACAGCTTTTTCATTTTTAAATTACAACTGATAATTTTATTATTATAACTGTTGTAATTTTTTATAGGAAAATTCTTTATAAAATAAAATAATTCAATTCTTTTAATTTAAATAACTTCATTTTTAAAATATATAATTTCATTTTTTAAGTTGAAAATATTTAAAAATTTATTTCACTTTAAATAAGAAAAATAATAATAAAATCAATTATTTTTTTTTATTTTTTTTAATTTCTAATAAGAGGCTAATGAATTTTACTTACATGGTTTTTCTTGTTTAATATATTCAATTTTTAAGAAAAATAATAATTTTAGTTTAAGCCTCTTTTATTTTCTGAAAAATGTTTTTTTATATTAAGTTTAATGTTTAAAATAATAAAACTATTTTTCTTATCAACAAAAATATATTTTTTAATTTTAACAAATAATTATATTATTGAATATAAATTAATATATATTATAATATTAATATTTTATTGAAAATAATTATTGATGATTCATTTTATTTTATTTTAGAGAACATTTTGAATTTATTTATCAAATAATAATAATAATAATAATATAAATTGTAGCTACTAAAAAGTAATTTACTTGTTATTATATGTTTGATTTATTTTTAATTTAATAATTAATTTGTATATTTTAATTATATAGAATTGAAATAGCATTTTTTTTAATTTAATTAAATCAAAATATAGAAATAAAATATATAAACATTAATTTTAATATAGTATAAATTTTTATTTTTTATTCAATTAAAATTAAATTTTAATTGGATAAAATAAAAATATATAGACCAAAATATTTGAATTTAAAAAATTAAGCATATAAATATTAATTTTATATAATTAAAGAATAGAAAATTAATATATCTTGAAGTACATTTTATTGATTTCTCTTGTAATTTTAATGGAAAGTGGTGATTCAACGTAAGGATGGCAATTCGTATTGTCGTGTCATAAACGTATCGTGTCAATATATATTTATAATATTAAAATAGTTAATCCAAACACAATCCATTTAATTAATCATGTCAAGATGTTAAATCCTAAATCAGACATATTTATTAAACATATTACACGAGTTGATTTGTGTAACACATTTAAATAATTAAATTATTATTATATCATATAACACGATATTACACATTTAATTTATTTAAATAAATAGTCTTTTTAATATTATAATATAATTCATTTAACATATTAAAATAAATTAAAATTAAATAATATTATTTAAATATACTATTAATATTTATATAACTATTATTTAAATTTAAATATTTATAAATCAATTAAATTTATATATATTTATATGAAATAAAATGGATTGATTGATTTTATACTATACAAATAAATGTTTAAAATTAAAATATTATTACTTTAAATGAAATTTAATTATTTAATAAATTTAATTTAAATAAATAGATCATAATATTTATAATATGTTTAAATAAATTAATATAAAATATGTTAATTATTAACATATTTAATAAAAAATAATAAAATAAGATACATTATTACTCTTTTAAATAATTAATAATATTTTCATTATTTTAATTTTATATATTTTAATTAATACTTTTTAATTTTAAAAAATTAATATTTTATAAAAAATATTAAATTGTATTTTTAAATTACATATATGAAATTTATTATAAAATATATATTATATTTAATTATTTATTTATATAAATAAATATATATAACAAAAAAATATAAATTAAAAAATTAAATGGATTCATCTATGGAAAATATCTTTAAATGTTTTTAGATTGATATTGAAGAGAAAAACTAAAAAAAGATACGATCAAATAAATAAGAAGAGATGTCTTGAAGAATTAAAGATTAAAGATTTAACTCCTTCGGTAATTTTAGAATTTTTGTAACAGAAACTTGAACTTTAGAGTTGCCAAGCATGCTAAATTATTTTTTCATATATGATTATATAATATAAAATAAGTTTGAAGAAATATTGTTACAAATTAGGTTATGAGTTGAAAATAGAATATAGACTTCAAAATTAAAATTTTATTTTTATGAACCTTGGTTTTAAAATTAACTTTGATAGAGACTTCATTATAACCCAAAATAACGAGTAATTTCATATCAAATCTAAACCACATCTATCCCGATCTCCTTTAAATGACTATTTACCACATGAAACCTAAATATTGACGTATTTTCTTTCATTTACACTTAATGAATATCATTTTATCATTAAGAAAAATTGAGTTTGAAGAGCTTTCATTTTATGAGCATTCAAAGAGAATTCATTGTGCATTTCTTAGCAAATTTAACTCTCTTTATTTTTTATAGCTACTGTTGTAAATTGATAGTGTAAGAGTTAATTCATTTCAATTATCATAACCCATATAAGGTTAATCACGAGCTTAGGATTAGCTTGGATTGAAAGTTTTTTGTGATAACTATTTGTAGAAGGTTGCAAGAACCTTGAAAAACTTGTGGATTGTAAAAACTTATCTCTTACCAATTGGAAAAGAGTCATTAGTGAAAGGAAAACTCAAAAGAGAAGTTTTGAGAGAGTAAATATAGGCAGGGAAGGCCGAATCACTATAAATTCAAGAGTTCTATTTTCTTAATCCTTAAACTCTTCATCATTTATGTTTATTGAAACTTGTTTATATTATTTGTTGATTATTTGAGTTGTTGAGTTTGCTGCCTTTAACATATTGTTGTCATATATTTTAAAAGATGTGTATGGTGTATGATTGAGTAAAAGTTATTGTTCATGGGATTCCATAAGTTCTAATTTTGTGCACCGTGCACTAAATTTACTCAAAGTTTCTTAAATTGTTTTGAGCAATATTAGAATTTGTAAAAGGTTTTAAAAGGAGTAGACATTTGTTTATAAGTCATAAATATATTATGTTTGAGTTGCTAAAATCCTTGTGTATGATTGTCTTATTTTTTAGTTGCTTTCGTTGTGTATGTTGAATGTTTTAAGTGTACTCAATCTAGAATTTCATTTCTGCTTATTAAGATTAGATACATTTAAACTACCACGTTCACATAACTTTGAGCAAGAGCTTCAATTTGGAAAATTTTTCAAGGGTCTAATTCACACGCCTTTTTGGACCTATGTTAGGACATTGGTCTTCAATTACACCATTGAAACAACTTAACCAACTTCATTTCTGTAACACTCGACACTTCTTTGTTATTGGAATTCAAATTTTCGAGATGAAATATTCTAAGAATATTCAGAAACCAGGCCGAAAAAATGAATAAGGGTAAATATGTCAAAGAAAATATAACAAGAATTAAAATGTAAATAATGAAAGATGAAAAGGACACAAAAGGAAAATGAAATGCATAGAGGGGGAAAATGGTAAAATAGTGAGACATATAGGCTTGGCATCAAACTAACAGTTTGGTGTCCATGCCAAAGACCAAACCACCTCCCTTTAAAAGGGAGATGGTCACGACAGGAGGTGATTTCTCATAGAAACCATCTCCAACATAAAAAAAAAAAAAAGAAGAGAAGTTCCCAAAAATCCTCCCAATACACATAAGATTGAGTGAAGAGGTTAAAAGAGTGAAGAATCACTAAGTAGAGCAAGAAAAAATAGCAAAGCTTGGTGTTTGAGCAAGCTTCAACCAAATTGGAGCAAGCACACTGACGGGAACTTGAAGAAGTTGAGTTCTTCACCGATCGCTTTCAAAACAGATTAGTTAGCCTCTTTTTAACTTATTTGGAGGTAGATGGGTTAAAAATATGACATGCATGAAGGATTAGACAAATGTTTATGAAAAAAATTGATGAAAGTTGCAAGTTTTGACTTAAAAACCGATTATTGTTGGAAATGGATTAATGCATGTTCTAAGATATTTAAATGGAATGGAATACATGTAAATAAGTTAGAAGACAACAAATATGTGATTGCATTTTAGGTTTAATGGAGTTACAATGAAAATGTAAAAAGATTTCAGTAAATGATGAGAATGAGAGACGATGAACAATGAAATGATGAAAGATAAAGTTAAAATGCAATGTAGGTGTCTAAATGATGCTATTAAGGTTAAATGATGTTAAATAATGACAAATAAGGTGTTTCCTAGTGAAAACATGCATGGAAATGAGTCAAAATGGATTGAAACACTAAGAAGTAGATTTTGACATTCTGGGCAAAATCCAGTTTCTGATCACCGGCACGAACTGTGAAACTAGCTTCAAAGTCGAGTCATAAAGATGATGAAATGGTAAAACCAAGTCATTTTATGATTTGAAAAGGAATAAAAATGATAAATTAATGAATAAAAAATAAGTAAATGATGTAGTTGAGATATTTGGTTGACGTGATCAACAAAATGACTCGAAAAAAGGGAAGATGAAGTAGACAAGAGGTACTATTGATGTATCTTTCCCAACTCGGTAAAGGACACATAATGAAATGAATGATGAGGTTGGAGACATTGGTTGATTAGGTCAACGAAATGACTTGGTAGTTCATGGATGTAACCAAGACATACATACGACTAAGTAAGGAGAGCTATTATCGAACAATAATATCACTCGATATAGAGTTATAATTCGATATACTCGGCTAAGTAGGGAAATGACTCAGAAACTGTAAGAGAGTGAAGGATATCACTTGGTTTCCAACTATAGTACCTAGGTTAACCGAACAATAACTCATAAGTAAAGTAATAATGCATGGGAAAGTATGGAAATGAGTACAAAAAATGATATATGTATATGTATTTTCTCTAATCCAAAGTCCGTCAATGTAAGACCAAACTCAGAAGATCAGGGGCAGCAGTAGATTGGATTATTGTGAAGACACAGTTTTCCATGTGAAAAGAGGGTAACTATTTTTAAATGTATGGAACTGAATATTTTATGGCATATGCATGCATCATGAGGTTTAGGTTACTTCTATTAGCACCATGAGATATGTTGAATTGCAAATATGTTATGTGACATGTATGACTCAGTGAGTACTAGATGAACCATAGTCTTCAATGATTATGATGAATTGATGGGAAGGAAATGTAATGAGTGATAAATACGGTAAGACTAAAATGGTTGAATGGAGCTTTTTGACGCTATACTTAATGTAATATTGATTCAAGGGTATGTTTCGGCTGCTTAGATCATTGGCCCGAGGGTATGCTTTAGCTGCCCAAGTTTAATGTTAATGAAGTCTTGAGGAGTTATTAAGGCAACCGGGCACCAAAGTCTCTAGGGATAGATTCACCTTACGTGCCAAGTTATGTGAATTGTTTGACATTGATGCATTACACTAGCATGAAAATGAATGTTTTATGTATGGTTTTTATGTGTCTACTCACGAAACTATTTTAAAATAGCTCACACCGCTTTTATGCCTATTCTCTCTCCCCTCTCCCTTCACCCGTTTTTCATGGAGTCCAGATGATGACTCAAAAAGATGAATCCGGACTAAGTATGTATTAGCTGCTGCTACTGCCCTAGATTATGAAATGTAATAAATTATGTAAAATGAGTATGATAATTATGTATGACTCGATATAGGAATGTATAGTCACTATGTGATGAAGGATTTCATATTCTTTCATATAATTCATTATGTCAAGATAATTGGGTAAATTATACAGAATATACTTGAACTTTGAAGGTTGTAACAGTACGGTTCTTAAACTTCAAAATGTAACATAAAAATACCTTAACTTTGAATTTTGTAACATAAAAATCCTTATTACCTACAATGGCCGGTTTCCTAGTAACAAGCTGACGTGGCTTGTCCACGTGGGAGGTGACTCTCTCTCCTCTCTCCTGCCATATCTTTTCTCTCTTTTCTTTTCTCTTTCCTCATTCTTGTGATTTTTCTTGTCTCTCCTCTCGTCTCTTCAAAAATCCAGTGACTCATTTTCTTGATGCTTCTTTGGCTGTGAAGAAGCAGAGATCGAGGTAGGAAGAAGTTGTTTTGGAGAAAGGAGACTTTACAACTTTGCCCATTTGGCAACCGATTTTTGGTGGATACTTTGGTTATCTTGGTGATTACTGATCTGAGTTTTGGAGGAGTTGCAGAAGTGGGGTTTTGAGATTGGTGGGGTTTTGAGAAGTGGGGTTTTGGAGAATTTGCAGAAGTGGAGTTTTGGAAAATCGTAAGAATGAAGAAAGAGAAGAGAAAAGGGAGAGAAAATAGAGAGAAAATATGTGGCAGGAGAGAGGAGATAGAGTCACATTCCACGTGGACAAGCCAAGTCAGCTTGTTCTAGGAAACTAGCCATTGCAGGTAATAAGGATTTTTATGTTACAAAATTCAAAGTTAAGGTATTTTTATGTTACATTTTAAAGTTTAAGGACCGTACTGTTACAACCCTCAAAGTTTAGGTATATTCTGTATAATTTACCAATTTATTTATCATCCTTTTTCCCATTTTT
>CAOGCB010741139.1:0-10220 GCA_948266635.1 Cnidoscolus chayamansa
CTGTTGTCAAAACTCCAATTACCAATAAATTCCTTGGTGGGGATTTTCCACTCTTCTGATATTTTCAGTTTATTTTTCTCTTCATTATAATTTTATGTTCTGTTTGTTTACTAAAAAACTTAGTGAAGGAATATAAATTGGGAAGGAAATTGCAAGGGCTTTTAAGTTAGAACCCGCCATCCCAATTTCATATATATACTTTTTTTTTTGTGCCTATTATCAGTTGTGATTGTGAATGATAACGGCTATAATAAAATCGAGACAATTGGAAATTGTTCATCTCACTCTTGGTATGACCTTGATGCATTTTTCTCAAAGACAAGTGGTTGTAGATTTGTGTTTCTGTTTTCCAATAGTTGTGTTAAGGAATCAATAATGCTCTTCTCCAAGGTCAGTCCAAACCACATGCTGTAATTAGATATTTTCCATTTTTCAGACATTCCCTTTCTTTTATTCAATAAAAAGTATATATAAAAGAATCTGTAATTTGTTTGTGTTTTATTTGTACATATCATCACATTTTTTTTTCTTATCTTTGAGACAATACTTGTTCACATAATTTTGACTTAATTTAATTGTCTCTACAACTCTCTTGTGCTGTTCCACATGTTTTTGCTTCAGTGAAAAAATTTCTCATTTTTAGTTACTTGTCCACACTCTGCATTTCAGTGTGCAATCTACACTGTTTGAATCTTAAAAAAAGGAACAATAACAATGAAACATAAATCTAGACAAGATATTATATAACATGTTAAAGAGGAAAAATATGATATTTTAGCACTAATAATTAAAAATGTACTAATGATTAATATCTAAAAGATAATAATGATTTAGCAACAAAGACATTGAACTTTACACAAAAATTAAGTTAGTTTCTTTTTCTTTTCATAATTTTTAATGCTTTATTTTT
Organism: Cnidoscolus chayamansa; assembly: GCA_948266635.1. NCBI lineage: Eukaryota > Viridiplantae > Streptophyta > Magnoliopsida > Malpighiales > Euphorbiaceae > Cnidoscolus > Cnidoscolus chayamansa. The sequence continues at coordinate 911 of CAOGCB010741139.1, forward strand.
ATAAAATTATAATTATTTAACATAAAATATAAATTATAATTGATTTACATTTTCAAAAACAGGGTTTCAATTAGAGCAAGCCTTGACATAGTTGTTGTTTGACATTTAGTACATTTGCTTTTGCTTGACAATAGTGAATTTTTTATGAATTAGGTTAGTGAATAGGCCAAAAATCTATTATATGAATTTAAACACCGTATTTTATTTTAATCACATGCCCTTAATAAGCTACTCCTAAAAAAATTAATAAACTTATTTGGTGATTGTGGATAGTATTAAGTCATTATATAGGCTACTCCTAAAAAGAAGTCTCCTTGGTAAAAGTCATATCACTGAAGATTGAGCTTTGAAAATGGAATTGCATGAACACATGATGAATTGAGTTAAGGTAGAAGTAAGATTGAATTTGATCATATTCAAAGGAAAAGAGAGATTATATGACAAAAATTTCATTTTTACCCATAAATTTAGAGATCATTTTCAAATAAGCTCATAAATAAATTTTCTATTTCATTAACCCAAACCTTTTGATTTAAGTTCAATTTACCTTTTTTGGAAAAAAAAAGATAAATATATTATTTTATCATTTTTTTTATTATAAACACTAATTTTAATATTTTCAAGTATTAAATATAATTTAAAATTTTAGTGAAAATAAACAAATTAAAAAATTAAAATTAAAGAAAACAAATTAAAATTAAATAAAAATAAAAATTAATATTTTATTACGAAAATACATATATTGGAAATAATATTTTGTTTTTTTAACAAAAATGAGTAAAATTAAACTTAATCAAAAGGTTTGGGTTAATTGAATCCAAAACATAATTTTAGGCTTATTTGAACATAACCTCCAAATTTAAAATTTTTTCCAATGATAATATATAATATTTATTTCTTAAAACTAAATGCTAAAACCTATGGTTGACATATTTGTGAAGTTTTTAAGTTATCAAAATAATTTTCCAAAATGTATTTCAAAAATCAAAAATCAAAAATCAAAGTTTTTAAGGATGACCTTCTGCCATTGAAAGTCCATTGTTTAGCAAATTTTAACCTAAATTGCTAAGATTAATTATGTTATAATTATGTTATAATTATGTCATGTTTTATTGGAGTTTATGGGATGTTTTAAATATATTTTTAAGTCTACGTTGAATCTCTAATTTGAAGTCCGAAATACAGGATTGGAACTTGAAAATCAGGGATATCAATCACAAATTGATTATTCGTCAACTACGCTAAAATTTCGAGGTGAGTAGATATGAAATAAATTGTTTTTATGATAAAAAAAATGTACATTTTATGGCATGCGCATGCATCACGGCTATTACAGCTTGTTTTGCATTAGATCACGAGATATGCTACATTGCATTTATTACATGTTATGTGAAAGGTAGTATTGGATGACCCATGATCCCGTATGTTATGTTAATGATGGTTATGGATGATATCCCTAGGTTTGTCCTATAAGTATGCTATGTTATATATTTCGGCATGTCTTTTGAGATGTACCACAGACTTTCCCTTAGAAGTAACACTAGAATGATTGGGACATTTCAGGGGATATCTATGTTTATGTTATGATATGGTAAGACCCAGATGTCCAAAAGGAGCTTCTGGTTGCATTTTTATATTTCAGGTAGTTCCTGAAAGATGGTTATGCCTACTGAAACTCACCAAGGGATCTTAGTGACAGTATTATCTAAGGTGAAATGTCTTACCATGTTGTATGTTCACAAGCGCGAAAGTATGTTTTATGATTATGTTTACTGTATTTGCTCACAAAGTTATTTCAAAATAGCTTACCCATTTTCTATCCTCCCATCCCGTCCTCGATTTTCAATCCCATTTTTCACAGGTATGCAGGATTTACTGGAAAACAATGGGTAGCATGGACGTGACACTGTGATGTAGTTCTATATGTTTTGCCCCTAGGATGTATAAATGTCAAAGAACATGTTTTTAAAATCTCATGTATTATTTAAATGATTGTGTTAGGATTTTTGGTACTTATGTTTATGTCCACGACGATGACGTGTACATGTATAATGTAAGACACCTGTAGTGGGAATTTAAATATTCATTAAGTTAAATGTTGTACCAAAAGTCCTTTATATGCATGAGCTTATTATGATGTTTATTTTTGTGTAATATGTTAATGTTCACGTTTACGGCTTGTTAGGGTTTCGGTCACCTTTGGGTGATTGGGATTCTAATACTAGTAGCAGTCCAAGAGAGCATGCTATTACAGACTTGGTATCAGAGCATGTGGTTCAAAAGATCGGACCGAGTCATGCAATGTTAAAATATTTATAGAATGTCATGGAGCAAACGTCATAGGGTGTACACATTCATTAGGGAGTCAATGTATAGTATCATGGTAATGATGATGAATATGCTAAGTATATAATCATGTGTATACTATGCATATGAAAATGTTTATGTGAAATGTTATATGAGTTCATGTAGTGACACATGAACTAACTGTTATATTAATGATATATGTATGTTTTGTCTTCTTAACAAAAGCTAAGATGAGTGGATCACGACGATCAACTAGTTCATCAAGAGTTCCTCGTGAATATCAGGGTATAGAGGACATCCCTAACACCTCTACATCGAGGGGCAAAGTAAGAAGGAGCTCACAGGGAGATACGTCAAGGGACTCACGAAGGTCCTTTAATGTAAATAAGGAAGCTGTAGAGCCTTCCAGAATGTCCATGGGAGACTTGCCAGCTAAGGATATAGTAAGAAGAGATGAGAACTTAGATATGGGTGTCGGAGGAGGTGTGGAAGGGTATATGAGTGGTCAGGGAGATGCATCAGCTTACAGGTTTGCACCTTTGCCACATAATATGGTTATGGGGCTGGTTACAGTTACTTAGGTAGTGACACCATAGGGCAACAAAACTACCCATATTACCCTCCTTACATGCCTTAACCATAGGTATGTATCCACCTTACCCACCCTATGAAATGTACTCACCTTATTATGGCTACCCAGGGGCAGTACCAGAGAACACAACCCCATCAGTCCCATCAGTTTCAGCAGAACCACAGCCAACTACAGAATCAGTTGCCCCACTGTCACAGCCACCTAGCGCATCTCGAGGGAGTAGTGGCATGACAAAGATGACAAACTACTTGAAATTGGATGCTCCCAAGTACAAAGAGGGAGATGATCCATTTGAGTATATCAAGCTAGTTAAGATAATTACAGATGAATTAGGGACAGATGACAGTAGAACGATACACACGGCTGGAATCACACTTTGATGTAAAAAGGCAAAGGAGTGGTATAGAGTTTACATAGAGCCGAAGGTAAAGCAAATAACTTGGGAATAGTTTTCTACGAATTTATAGAGTGGGCATTCCCAGACAGTTCAAGGGAATTAAAGAAATTGGAGTTTAAGTAACTTTGGCAAAATGATGATATGAGTGTTGATGAGTATACGTCCTGGTTCACTGAACTATTGCAATATGTGCATCAGGCATACGACACAGAAAGAAAGCCAAAAGGTATGCCATGAGACTTCATAGCAGGTACTCATCATTGATCATGGCAGTTGAGAGAGAAAGTTTCTTTGCCATAGTTAGTGCTACTAGAAAGATGGAGGCGAGCATGATTATCGGGGGAGTAGTATCACCTCGATCGGCATCCTAAGGAACGTTAGTAGTTCCTAGAGCTACAGATGCAGGAAGGCTCAGTCTCACCTATCTTACAGTTGCAACCCTAGGAGAACAGAGAGAAAAAAAAGAGTTCTAAGAAAAAGAAGAATAAGTTCTGGAATAAGGTCAATTCAGGGCTCAAAATGGGAAAGGGGTCAAGTTCAAAGTTGAGCCGATCCGCTTGTGCAAGACGTGGGAAGCCATATAAGGGTCCATGGAGGATAGGGACTACAACATGCTACAAATGTGGCTAAGAGAGTCATTTCTCCAAAGAATGTCCCAACATGATAGGACAAGCACAGAAACAGTAGATGAGTATGAGTAGTGTAGCTTCACCGACTGCTAGGCTAAGTTATGTTGCGGCTCCATAGGGTCAAGGTCAGGGAAGAGGTCGAGGAACAAGATCCTCAAGGGCTTAATCAGGAGGGCCTATGGCACCATCTAGGATATTCACCATGACACAGTAGGAGGCTAACACCTCAAACATGGTGATATTAGGTACACTTTTGATCGGTTGCATTAATGTTCATGTTTTGCTAGATCTAGGTGCCTCTCACTCGTTTATCTCACCGAGGGTAGTGAGTAGTATCGGGTTGATTGCTGCTTTAATGGAGTGTCTGTTATGGGTTAATGGACCAAGATGTGATCCGACATTGGCAGAGATGAGTTGTTAGTGTTATCTAGTTTTCATTGAGGCAGGTGCCTTCTGACAGACCTAGTGGTGTTCGATTTAATAGATTTTGATGTCATACTAGGTATGGATTGACTATCACTACATGATGCTACCTTGAACTGCAGAAATAAGGTAGTCAGGTTCAGAGGACCGGATGGATCATACGTCATGTTTCAGGATGACATTGCAGGTACTCCCACCAATTTGATATCTTCTATGCAAGCACATAGATTGCTTTGGAAGGGGTGCAAAGGATTTATAGCCTATGTTAGAACAACATATCAGAATGTGAAAGAGCTAGAGTTGATGCTAGTAGTGAGGGAGTTTCCCTATGTATTCCCTGCAGACCTTACAGGTTTGCCACTTAATAGGGAGATAGAGTTTGAGATAGAATTATTACCGAGTGGTAGACCCATTTCTATCCCGCCCTATAGGATGGCTCCTGCAGAATTGAAAAAGTTAAAGACACATTTACAATTGTTAGTTGACAAAGGTTTCATCATACTAAGTACATCACCATGGGGTGCGCTATACTGTTTGTAAGCAAAAAGACGGAACAATAAGGCTATGTATAGATTATAAATAGTTGAACAAAGTCACCGTAAAGATAAGTATCCATTGCTGAGAATTGATGATTTGTTTGACTAGTTGGCAGGAGCTAGTTGCTTCTCTGAGATAGACTTAAGATCAGGCTATCATCAATTACAAATTAGAGAGAGTGATGTACCCAAGACTGCATTTCGTACAAGGTATGGGCACTATGAGTTCCTTGTAATGTCATTTGGGTTAACTAATGCCTCAACTGCATTAGTTTGTGATAGTCTTCATTGATAATATCCTAGTGTATTCTAGAAACACAGAGGAGCATGCTCAACACCTCAGACTGGTTCTATAGACACTGAGAGAGCAATAGTTGTATGTGAAGTTCTCGAAGTGTGAGTTTTGGCTGAGTAGTATATCTTTCTTAAGACACGTGGTGTCAGAACATGGCATTGAGTTGGACCCTAAGAAAATAGAGGCAGTAGCAGACTGGCCTACACCCACTACAGTTACATAGATCAGAAGTTTGCTAGGTTTGGCTGGCTACTATAGAAAATTCGTATAGGATTTCTCCAAGATAGTTACTCCAATGACACAGTTGACACAGAAGAACCATAGGTTTGATTGGTCTAATGCATGTGAAGAGAGTTTTCAGAAACTAAAGAGGAAGTTGACCATGGCACCGGTGTTAGCTTTGCCAAAGACAAGTGAAGACTTCACCGTATATTGTGATGCGTCTAGAGTGGGATTAGGGTGTGTGATGCATAATGACATAGTCATATCGTATGCATCAAGACAACTGAAGAAGCATGAGAAGAACTACCCGACTCATGATCTGGAGATGGCTGCAGTGATTTTTGCACTGAAGATGTGGAAACACTATTTATATAGGGTTAGATGTGAGATCTTCATAGATCATAAGAGTCTCCAACATATTCTAACTCAAAAGGAGTTAATTCTGAAATAAAGATGATGGGTAGAACTACTTAGTGATTACGACTACATAATACAGTACCATCTGGGTAAAGCAAATGTTGTAGCTGATGCCTCTAGTAAAAAATCATGGAGTAGTTTATCTCACATCACGATAGTATAATGATTGGTGGTCACATAGTGGTACAGATTGATCGGTGAAGGGCTTCAATTGGAGATAGCAGAGAATGGTGCTCTAGTGGCACAAATGAAGGTAACTCTAGTGTTTCTTGAGCAAGTGGCTCAGAAACAACATGAAGACCCACAATTGGTCAGAATTGCTAGATCAGTACATAATGGAGAGAATAATGAGTTCAAGTTTGACAGCCAATGTATTCTCCAATTAGGAAACATATTATGTGTGCTAGATGATGTTGCATTAAAGGGAAACATTATGAGTGAAGCACATGATGCTCACTATAGTGTCCACCCTGGGGCCACGAAAATGTATCAAGATTTAAAGAAAGTCTATTGATGTCATGCAATGAAGAAGGATATCACCATGTTCGTATCATTGTGTGAGGTGTGCCAGAGGGTTAATTTAGAGCACCAAAAGCCAACCAGGATGCTGAACCCATTACCTATTTCGGAGTGGAAGTGGGAGCACACTCTATGGATTTTATAGTTGGACAACCAGTTAGTTCCAACATGTGTGACTTAATATGGGTAATAGTCGATAGACTCACAAAGTCAGCGCACTTCTTATCTGTAAGAACTGGGTACTCCATAGACAGATTGTCACATATTTATATGGAGGAGATCATCATATTGCATGGTACGCTTGTATCTATAGTATCTAACAGAGGACCCTAGTTTATGATGGAGATCAAGAGATGTCCAGCAGTAAAGAGACATCCAATGATCCTTTACAAGGTATCGAGGGTCCTATAACACGATCATAGACCAAGCGGGTGGAAGAAGCAGTGCAAGGTTTGATATGGAGCTTCAAGAGCAAGAGTGATTCAACACGACTCTAACACAAGTCCTAAGGCCATGAATATCATATATCAAATTGGGAACAAAGCATGAGACGTCAATATTGGACCGACAACTTTAAATGAGGGAAAGCCGCCTATCACCCATTTAGTATGCCGGCTTTCTTACCAGCCTTGATCCATTTATCGTAATAAAGCTGCCAGCCTTGAAAGGAAGGCTACTAGTCTTGATTCTACACCGTCGGTCTTCCTACCAGCCTTTGTTTTTATCATATTTATTCTATCGTTTTCGCTTCTTAGGCTGGCCATATGTATATTTATGCTGCCAGCCTATGTGTAGGACGATAGTTTTGACTATAAATACTTGTGTTTGATGGCTGAAATGATTTAGGTTATATTTTTTTATGAAAATTCATTGAGAGAATTCTCTCTTCCTTTGGTTCTTGTGAATAGAACTGTTTGATTTCTTCAATTAACACTCGGAGAGATCAAGTGTCACACTCGCAAGCCCAGGCTTGTAACACCCGTAAGATCGAGTCGTGACAACCTCTATTGGGATCACTCCCTCAAGGCAGGATTTGTTTATTTGGCCCAGTGGTCCTTCTTCTTCCCACCAGGTCGCCTCCCCCACAACTCGAACCTAAGACCTTAGCCTTAGTGTTGCGAGTGTGAGTACCAATTCTTCCGCTGCGAGTGTGACATAAAAAGGATTGGTACTCACACTCGCAACGCTAAGGCTAAGGTCTTGGGTTCAAGTCGTGGGGGAGGCGACCTGGTGGGAAGAAGAAGGACCACTGGGCCAAATAAACAAATCCTACCTTGAGGGAGTGATCCCAATAGAGGCTGTCACGACTCGATCTTGCGGGGGCTTGTGAGTGTGACATCAAGTTTGATAACTTAGGTTGTAATTGATAAGTTTGATTGGGGTCAGATTACGTGCATTATTAGTTAATTCAATTTTGATTCTAGGATTTGGAACCTCTATTAATCGTTGGGTCTTAGATTTTATCTAGGGTTCGAGTCATTTGGTATCAGTGCTCGTAGTTATTCATTGAATCGGGTAAATATATCCTTGTTTATATTTTGTTTATCGTTTGCTTCATATTTCATCTTCTTTACCATTGTCGTTTGATTCTATTGTTTAGTTGGTATCAAAAGAGTTTTGATTCTTTCAACTACACATTTCAATCTTTAATAGTACTTCAATTGCTATTGATTTTGTTCAACGAGTTTAATTCTCCGAATTGCAAATTCTAGGAGTTAGATTCCGTTGAAACTTGGTTGTCTAGCGTTATAAAAAAAGGAGAAGAAAAGAATTCGTATAAAAAAAAGGAAAAAGAAAGTCAAATAAAAAAATCGTATAAAAAAAGAGAAGCAAATTCGTTGATTAAAAAAAATCGTTTGAGTTTCGTTGATAAGAGGTTGCTGGATATCGATTGAGTTTCATTGATATTGTCATTTTTTTATTATTCGTTGAGTTCATTGTTTTCCCATTACGTTTGTTCATCATCCGTTCAGAATCCTTTTGCTTGTAGTTTTTATTTGTCGTTAGAATTCTCAGTTGTTACATTGGTTTCTCTTAGTAGTTTACTTGAAGGAATTTCTCTTAGTTAGTTCAAGAACAAGAACTTGCAAAGGAAAAATACATTGGTGAGATTGATATCATGAGAAATACCAAATTATGTGAAACACGAGAGAAATTTCCATCTGTGATTGAAAACAAGTGAGGGAGCGATTTGTGAGGCCATTATTTTATATTGTTTTTACTAACATTCTTTGTTGCAACAACATGTCTGATCAAAGGTCATTTGACAATAAATTGATGTTTGATATATTATTGGGTGAGATGAGCAAGATGATAAGGGCTGAGTTAGAACCGGTCCATCAGAGGATGGATAAAATGGAGCAAAATAAGGAGCCCATAGCTGTGAATACTCGAATTTTGAGGTTCATAAAGTCAATTTTTCCGGACCGCAAATAGTCCAACCAGACCAGAGGTCTCTAAAAAATGTCCCGGAACCATACCAAAGTGGTACTAGAAATGTCCGAAAAATCATAAGGAACCCAAAAGTGTCCTCGGAATAATTTTTGGAGGTCCGGAACTCCCGAAAAAGCCTCCGGAACGAAAATCAGCAGATTCAGTGCGGATTTACGGTAACCTACCGCCCTAAGGCAGTAAGCTACCGCCCTCAGCGGTGACCGCCCTAGGTGGTAAGTTACAACCCTGGGCGGTAAGTTACCACCCTAGGCGGTTACCGCCCTAAGCGGTTACCGCCCTAAGGCGACAAATTACCACCCTGGGCGATAAGTTCCCGCGCTCGGTGGTAACCTACCGCGCGGGGCGGTAAGCTACCGCCCTACGGCGGCTATCGCCCTAAGGCATGTTTCCCTATAAAAAGTAGCCTCCAGGTCCATTCTCAAGGCCCCGCTTTGAATTTTCAGCGATCACTCTCCCTCCTCGCTCCTTGCAATTCTTTACCGCTTTCCCAAGTGCATAAACTGTTGCATTTTTATTTGA
>CAOGCB010741496.1:0-16915 GCA_948266635.1 Cnidoscolus chayamansa
GCAATTCAATTTATGTTCCACACAGAAAAATAGGCCAAAAAAAGGAACATGGACCTCTCAATTGCCATTATGCTGGTGTCGTTCTCATCATAGGATTTCAATGTTGCATGTTTTTTTCCTGCCAAACCTGTGGAATAATAAAGTTTGGTAATCAGGAAATGAACTCCAATTTATCATCATCTGGAGTACCCTTGGGAAAAACTCAAAAGAAGTTTAGATTAAGAGAGAATTGGTAATCAAGGATCGAAGAGATTCGAAGAAGCTCGACATATGAAAAATAAGATACAATTATCATTTAAATCAGATTTACTTATAAACACAACAACTAAAGCACATTTACATCTCCACTTAACTCCTAAATAGTTCATAAAAAAACAATCAAAGAGAAAGAGAACAAGAGTTGTGTTCATTAGTGGAGGGAAAGACTATAAACAAACTAATAGAGTATTTCATGATCTATGAAAATTCAAACAACTAGCAGATTTGACGAAGAGGGGTTATCACTACCTCTTGAACTAGCTCTAGTCATGATGTGTGAGTCACTATGGTTTCCACTCTATCCAGAGAAGCCTGCAATCGTCCTGTACTCAAGTTGAACAACGGCTCACCAGTGCCCAAAGCCCTGTCGAAACCAATATTTCATGTGTAATCTATAACATATAAGTCTAACTAATAGCAAATAACTAGTAAACAATAACAAGCATTCCATTAACCATTCTTGTTCAAACTTATAGATCCTAGTTATGTAGCAAGGGCCTCCATAATCCAAGTCTCCAGAGTTGAGAAAGATGTTAGAAAATAACTGATTTTTCTAGATAATTACTCTAATTAATAATTAAGATAAGATAAACTTGAGATAAACTTGATTCATGTACCTAGTTATATGAAAAAAATAAGATAGGTACATGACATCAATTACGACAATTAGAAAATAATTCATCTATCTAAAGAAATGAAAGTTTTAAGTACATGAATTAGATTGTGGGGAAATGCATATAGAGATGTGTGTAAAAGAAGTTAGATAATGAATATGAATAGTATATGCTATATATATGAACCTAAGCTATTGCCTTATGTATGGATATGGAATGGAAAATGAAAGCAGAAATGGGGAATGGTTATGGATATAATTTGATGAATTGAGTTTGCTAATCCTCTCCATCCTATCCATGTATTTCAATTTTGCTAACAAGTGGTGTATAGCATGTTTTTCTAACACAAGAAAAGTAAACAAATGGAAGAAGCAGAACAAAGCAGAATCGGAATCAGAAAGGAAAGGAAAGGAGAGAGGAGAGAATCAGAGAGAAATTTCTGTTGTATCATTGAATTGATCATCAACTGTAATCCTTTATACCATTATTCTTATTTATAAAATTCATTCCAATGCCCGTTTCACATTATTTTCTACTTAATCTCCTAATCTTTAGACTAACTACTTAGTCACGTCCTACTTCCTTCAATACTGAATTTATAGAAGATCCAGGACTTACCCTGTAAGTTCTGGAAGAACATAATCTGCCCTCCAACCAAACCGTAAATCTATGCCAGGGAACAACCCAAGTGACGTCTTATTCCGAATACGAGATATGCCATCACCACCTAAGCATGTAGTAAGCTTCCATTTCCAACCAGTAGCATGCAACTGAAAATTATGGCCAATGCCCACCTGCACATCAAAGGGTTACGATTATGTATTATAAAATAGTGTGGATTTGGATTCAACCAGCTATATATTATCTAAATTGCACATCATCCATAATTCACCGACCTATGCGAAGAAAGTGCAGTAAAATATTCACTTTTCCCTGTCAAGATAATGAGTAAATTATATTTAAGCCATAAAATATGAAAAAACATCAAATCACACCTGGAGATTTAGAAATTTGGTTATGGGAATCTTCTTGGAAAGAATACGCACATCCTGATGTATAGGCTCATATATGAACTTCCACCGCCGTTCAGGAGATAAAGGTTTCAGAACAAGCTTGGCTTGGAAATCATTGATGGGAGCATTGTAGAACTGAATCAAAACGAAAGAATCCAAAATCACAACTCAAATGGACTTTGATATGGAATATGCACATGCTTACCATGTGGTTTCATAAAAAAAAAAAAGGGGCAAAATTTCAACAGGATTAGAGAAGCCTGTGATGGTCACACATATAAGTTGGGGTGTGTTTATCAAGAAGTTGTGCACATCCAACCTAAGTCATAAATCATGCTGAGTTTTCTGTATTCTTCAAGTGTTCCCTATTGCATTTCTAGAATTGATGCCTTAGACATTGATTGAAATCCATGTAGTCGTGTAAACAGGTAAAAATTAAGTGGACTTGTTTATACCCACTTCATTTTTCAATCATCCACATCCATCTGATTAGAAGTCCAGTTGGGTATTTCCTTTTTCACAGAACTACCCTCATTTGTTCTCATCTTATTTGAGATCCAACCTCACTCATGGAAGATTAAGCCCCGTTCAAGTGTTCTCTTTTGTTACATGGTATCCGCAATCCAAGGTGAAGTGCCTATGTCAAACACCATATGAGTACAAACAGAGCATGTACCCAAGATGCCAACGCACACAGTGCAGTAAAATGATCAAACCTACAGCTATGACTGAAACAAAGATAATCATATTATAAATAGATTCCCATATGGAATCCACTCTTCAATCACTGCATAAGGTTTAATAATAGTCCATTGTTCTATATCTCAAAGATAACAGGCGCCACAAAAACTTCAATAATATTATGCTTCAACCATCGATTTGAGGGATAGAAAAATCTTATACATAAGTCTAGCAAGAGAACGGTTTAACAAAATCCATCTCCCAAGTAAAAGGCCGCTACTTAAACATCTAAGTTATAGTCACAATATTATAACCAAGCACAGACTCATTAGAAATTGAGTATACAATATGTATATAAATAAATACTGGTAGCATGTAGAACAATTGAAGCCTATGGAGAAAAAAGAAAATTACCTCTAAATTTACACCAACTCGAAGCCCTTCAATTTCCTTTCTAAACTTGAAAAACAGCTCAGATGGCATCAAATTGACATTGTAAAGTTCTTCCCACGAAGTGGGTTCCTCACCATTAGAAGCAGACTCCATGTTCCAATCAATCTAAATGGCAAAAGATAAAGAAACAAAATAATCTACCGAACCATATATACTCTCTCCTTCTCTTCTTTCCCCAACATTTCATCTCAACCTTTATACACAAAAACAGAACTTTTTCTACAGGTTTTGGATTGAACAAGTGGCAGCCTCTCGTCTTGTGCTGCACTGGTCATAAAAAATTGAAAAAGTATCGCAAAGCAAACGCACCTTTTAGAAGCTAAAGTGCTGAGTGTCAATTGGGGTATTTCTCGAGGATATACATACCCATATTCATTAGGGGTATTGCTACAACAGCAGAGTGACGAGGTAGGACGAAAGATTGTGGACGACGAAACAGAGGGAGCGGTATGCATTTTAACTTGCCTGAGAGGCCCTTAGCTTTTACATTTAATTACATTTGTATCCTGCTGCAGGGTTCATCTCCCATCCAAAACATCAAACGTTAAAATCATCTATTTATATTATTTACAATAAAAAATAATCTGTAAATATTAAAAACAATATTAAATAAAAAAATTTTTAAAAAATTTTTTTCGTCATTCTATTTTTAATTTATTATTATATAAATTTATTACTAAATTAATTAAAATTAGGTATAGGTTAATTTTGAAAAAATTTACATTTTAAAAATAATTTAATTAATAAAAAAAATTTATTAAATTTTAGAGTTAAATTAAAATAATATAGTCATTTGAATTTAAATTAGAGTGACCATTTAATTTATAGATTAATTAATATACTAAGAAATTTATTTATAATAAATAATTAATTATAATATTATATTTCTCAGCGTTAGCCTCTGAAAGCCTTCTCCGTTGCTCACTTCCCAAACTGCGAAGAACACGGAGACGATACTAGTGTTCTAGTAATATGTCCGCTGGAATACAGACATACGAGGACTTCGTCAAAGTTCACGGTCTGCTATTGGCTGCCTCCGGACTACCTCGATCGCTTCACTACAAACTGTTCGAGAAACTTACTTCTGAGACCTTCGATGGCGGCGCTCACTTCCAAGTCGAGCCGTGGGAGGAGGGCCGTCAGAGGCGCCTTGTCCTTACCTCCGATTCTATGCCCCAAATGTCAAATGTTTTTCTCGTCGACCATGCCTGGACTTTTCGTCTAACCGATGCTTACAAACAGGTGCTTTTACTTGTTCACTGGCAATGGTTTCTTTGCCACACGATATTTTATTTATAAAAGGTTATGTTTTGATGGAATACAACTGAAATTTGTTGCTTATATTTTATCTGGTTAAGGGCATTTTCTTGTTTCATGTAATGTTGTGGTTTCTGCTGGCTCGTTTACTGAAAATTTGGTATCTTTGAGCTTCTTGCAGCTGCAAGAAGTCCCAGGTTTGGCTCAGAGAATGGCTTCTTTAATGTGTGTAGATATTGATTTGAATTCGGATGCCGAAGAGGGGGATGGAAATTCACAAGAAAACAATCCCAAATTGAATGCCATGGATGTGATTGAGAATGAAATTACTGATGCAAAAGTGAAAGGCTATGATGCTGTTAGGTGGTTGGAGCTTGAAGAGCTCGACGTTGACGATGATAAGCTGCTTTCTCTTGATTTATCGGCTAAATTTCCGGTCTGTCATTACTATTTATTCTTAGTAAATTTTCATAACATCTTAAGGCATGAAACCATAGTTTTTATGTACTGAAATTGCTTTACATTTTTATAAGACCCTTTAATAGCAGTTGAGGTGCCATTTCTCTCTCTCTCTCTCTATCTCTTTTGTTTTTCTAATTTTTAGACTATCATTACGTAAACCTCAATGGGTATTATCCATTTTGTTGTATTAGGATTTGCTAGCACTTAGCCTGTGTGGAAACAAGCTTGGGAGCGTAGAAATAGTTGTGCGAGAAGTTACCAAGTTCAAAAATCTAAGAGCTCTCTGGCTGAATAACAATCCAGTTTTAAAAAACTGGTATGCTTGCTGATACATGGACACAATGATCCGTTTTGAAGTTGCTGTTAATGATATTTCTTCAAAGATAACATTTTCTATTATGCTCCAGTGATAGTCGTATGGAAGATGCAATTGTGCAAGGTTGTACTAGATTGGAAATCTACAACTCACGTTTCACTGGTAATTTTGGTGAATGGGCCTTGGGATTTTGTGGAGGAGTGTATGACAAGGATAATCCTGGCTGCATCAATCAGAGTGGCTTTCAGTTGCAAAGTGTGACATCACTTGACCTTTCAAACAGATGTATTCATTCTCTGGTTAACAAGGTCAAAATTGTCCGTTTGCACTAAATCTTTGTTTCATACTTTATTCTTTTGATTTTTGTAGCTCATGAATGCAAACTTTACTTTTCCGCACGCATTGCGGGTGTAGGTAATGTGTATTCTATAATTCATGAACATTGATCAGATCATTTTGTGGTGTTGTGTAATTTGTATATTATATAACTCCACTGATTTCAGCAGTTCTGCTTTCCTTCAGGCACTTTCTCCTGTTGAGATGCCATCTCTTTCACATTTGAATATTAGGGGAAATCCATTGGAGCAGAATTCAGTTCATGAACTATTGGAAGTTTTGAAGGGCTTTCCTTGTTTACAAGCGTTAGAGGTTCTCTCTCTAAAAGCAGCCCTTTGCTTTATATTTCTAATAGTCCAAATAAAGAAACTAAATCTAGTAATTTTCTTTTGTCTTTTATATCCATTTTTTGCAGGTGGATATTCCTGGTTGCCTTGGAGATAGCGCTATAGAAATTGTTGAATCTCTTCCCAAACTTACTTTACTAAATGGTTCTAATGTATCAAAGATAATGGAGACTGGAAACCATGTGATTGATTCAATACTTCAGCCCCGTCTTCCTGAATGGACAGCCTCTGAAACTCTTGCTGATCGTGTTCTTAATGCAATGTGGTTATACATAATGACATATAGACTTGCAGATGAGGAAAAAATTGATGAAACCTCAGTCTGGTATGCATTTGTGGGTTGATTGAGTGAGCAATTTGTATTTATTCATTCTTTGATGCTGAGAAGCTATTAGCATTAATTATATAAATTCAATAAATTTGTAAATTTGGCACAGAGATTCAGAAAGGCTTATGATGTTCAAAAATTTGATTTAGAAGAAAGCTTTGTGCCCATTGGTTATCATAAGTGAAGACACATGGGCATGGATACAACTCAAAACTAGTTGCAAAATTTGGGTTAATGCGGTTTCTTTCTAGATGACTTTTTTATAATATGGTCTCTTTATTTATGAAATGTAACTGGTGTTCTATGACGAATGGATTGAGAATATTGCCTGCTTGCTACCCTTTTCTTGGAAGTGTAGAGTGCTGTGGCGAGCCCACTACCCAGGGAAGATTATGTAGACTTTTCTTAAGTGCATTGCAAATGAGGAAAACAAAGGCAAGGATATAGAGGAACTTAGAGTAAAGCAGTTCTTGAGTAGTAATATGTGTGACAGGATTGAACTAGTAAATTAAGTTTTTTTTTTTTTTGAAGTATGGTTTTTAAACCTTAACGATCTTTTATTGTTTTGGAAGTACGAGAGGTTTATTAAGGTAATGGAAGATTTTAAGGAGAAAACATTCTCAACACACCAATTTGGCAGATTAATTTTAAAAACCTCCAAAAATCTTACTTTAAAAACCCATGTGCTCTCCCAAACAAGAACTCAAGGTTTTTAAACTTTGAAACTATTACTTTAAAACTTCTGCTTAAAAAAGGCTAAGAATATATGATGCCGTCAAGGAAGAATAAATTTAGGAATTATTTTGATTTCTTTTTTTTTTATTGTAAAATTATTTTACTAGGTTTAGTATTTTCCCAGTTAGTGTTACCTTTATATTCCTAGTTGGACAATATTTTTTGATTTGGGCTTCCTAATCCCATTAGTAGTAGGATTAGTTATTAGTCTAGAAATATCTATGTAATTAAGGTATTTCCTGAAGAGAGTATTATTATTGATGTTGACAATTGTGTATTAATAGAAAATTTGAGATTTGTTTCTCCTTCCCTTTGATTGTCCTTTGTGATCCTCTGTTATTATGTTTTTAATAAATTGAAGTGGGTCAATATTTTATTGGACTAGGTATTTTTGGAATAAGAGAATCATCAAGGCAGGTATTTCTCACATGAACTTATGATGTGAATGATTATGATGGAGAATGTATAGCAATCATGAAGTTGCGAGTAATGAATAATTGTCTGGGAGTAAGGTGTGCTAAATGTGTTCAATCCCCTTCCTCATTACTTTTGTTCTCTTGCCTACTTAGTTGTCAGTGCAATCTAGGTGGAAAAGCTTAATTGAAATGAATCACTGCAAATTGTACTGGTCAATTTTGCTTGATTAAATCAATGTAAATTGCCACCATTATCTTTTATTAATAGAAGTCAGATCACTGCCTTCAAAATTCAACCATACCAAATTAATTTGTGTCATAATGATCTCTCTCCTCTCTCTCTCTCTGACTCATGGATGCACACACAAACATATGCATGCTAAAGTCTACTGAATGATAGAAGAGTTTAACTGCTTTATTTTTGGGCTCCCTGTAGGTATGTGATGGACGAACTAGGTTCAGCTTTACGGCACAGTGATGAGCCAAATTTCAGGGTAGCTCCATTTCTCTTCATGCCAGAGGGGAAGCTGGAATCAGCCGTGAGGTTGTCCTCGGACTTTTTTTTACTGATTTGTGCACTTGTTTGCTAATCTTCCTTGAACTTCACATTCCCCTTGGGAGTAACTTCATGTTAAGTGTATTTATATTCTACAACATAGGACCTTTTTGAAGTTAAAATACATAGATATAAACGCAGATACAGTCTTGTGTTCTTTCAGACAGGCATACAGAAAAGGTTTTAAGTTTTGTGGATAAATGTAATCCTTGTTGATAACGTAAATACTTTCCTTTTTTCATCAGCTATTCCATATTATGGCCCATCCATGATGTTCATAATGGAGATGAGTGCACACGTGATTTCCTTTATGGTATTGGGGAAGACAAACAACGTTCTGCCAGGCTGACTACATATTTCCATACGCCACAAAGCTATTTTATTCAAGTATTAATTTTGTTTTATAGATTCATTGCAAGTTTGTATATAAGTGCAAGTTAACCTTTGGGTTGGTACTAATTGAAATAATTCCTTCAGGAGTACGAGAAATTCTATGAGAAGTTGCAATTAAAAAATTTAACTTCTTTGCCAACGAAGTCTTCTTCTTCGACTAGGCATTTGTATTGCAGTGATGGACGCCCTTTACGTGTTTACACTGACATACCTCAAGTGGAAGAATTTTTAACACGTCCTGAACTTGTAATCAGTATGTTTCATGGTCCATTCTCCGTTTGTCTGAGTTTCTATTAATATAATTATTTCCACTAAAGTAGTTAGAATCATACTTTCTATAATATATATTCAATGATAAATGAACACGCAAACAAAATATTCTTCTAACTATAATATATTGGATTGTGTTAGCTGTAATTTTGATTAGCTATATTTCAGTTAATTGATTTAAAGCAAATTCACCAAGGTTGGCTGGCATTATTTTCTTTTCTTTCTTTTTCTTTTTCAGTTTTTGAATATGGATTAAAGTTGTGGCAGGATTCTTTTAATGCATCTAGCTAATCATGAACCTTAATTGAGCAGAGAAAGGCTTGCATGATTTTTTTTTTAAATTAGTTCTGTTTAAATTCATTATTTCCTTTTTGTGGTCTTTACCATTTGCTCTTGTACTTGTTTGTTTCAGCAACTGAACCCAAGGATGCAGATATCATATGGACAAGTATGCAAGTGGACGATGAAATGAAAAAGGCTACTGGAATTACAGATCAGCAATATGTAAACCAATTTCCTTTTGAGGCTTGTCTTGTTATGAAACATCATTTGGCAGATACTGTTCAGAAGGTAAAATATTCAAATCTAATTTATGTGTGAATAAATAAACTTTTTTCATATTCTATTATGAAACAAAAATATATTATTCTTTCAGAGTGTTGTTAGTTCTATTCAATTGTCTAGTGCTTGGTATACCTGGGCTCCACCTGAATGTGAAAATGTTCTGCATGAAGCTAGTTAATTTTGTAGTTTATCTTTCCAACAGGCCTATGGATCTCCTGAATGGTTGCAACCTACTTATAATCTAGAGACAGATCTATCTCCACTTATTGGTGACTATTCAATACGTAAAAGAGATGGAATGAACAACCTATGGATCTTAAAACCATGGAACATGGCACGTACTATTGATACAACTGTAACTGATAATTTGCCTGCTATACTCCGCCTGATGGAGACTGGCCCAAAAATATGCCAGAAATATATTGAGCACCCAGCATTGTTTCAAGGGAAGAAATTTGATCTCCGTTATATAGTGCTCGTTCGGAGTATGCAGCCTTTGGAAATATTTCTTGCAGATACTTTCTGGGTATGTACATTATCTGCAAGGTTGATTTTCATATATGCTAGTAGTATACAAAAGCAAATATGTCTGTAGTTCTGTAGAAGACAGCTGAAAATAAAGTCTTAATATCTTTGTGTTTCAATATATCGTTTATCCACAACTCAACTAGTTTTTTCTTTTTTATTCATTTTTATTTTCAGGTGAGATTGGCAAATAACCAATACACTCTAGATAAGCACAGCCTTTTTGAATATGAGACTCACTTCACCGTAATGGTATGTGTTTAATGGTAAAGCATTAAAATTTTTCCATGTTACTCTTTAGAGCAGCCATATATTCCAGAAACTGCATGGAAATTGAAACTGAATTGCAGAAGGGAAATTCTTTTGTTTCTTCACTGTGAGACAATGTGTTGAATTGCTTTGCAGAACTATCGTGGGCGACTGAATCACAAGAACATGCCAGAGTTCATCAGGGAATTTGAACAAGAGCATCAAGGTATGCTTTTGTTCTACTGCAAGTGGTTTGGAATCTTCTAATATGTCTGTTATTATTGACTATATCACTGATATGGGTTCCTATTTATATAAATTTGCAGTTAAATGGTTCGATATCCATCGGAGAGTGAAAAGTATGATTCGATCTGTTTTCGAAGCAGCTGCACTGGTACATCCAGAAATGCAGAGTCCAATGTCTAGAGCAATGTATGGCATGGATGTAATGCTTGATAGCTCATTTCAGCCAAAGTTACTGGAGGTTTGTAGCTGCCAAATGCTTCCCTTCTGTGGTTCTCCTTTTTTTAGCATTGCATAGTCATTGGTTGAAATGAACGTTCAAGATAGATTTTCCTTGAGTTTCTGATTACGACACTTATCTGCACATGTAGGTAACATATTGTCCTGACTGTGCAAGAGCATGCAAATATGATACAGAGTCTATATTCGGAGGAGAAATAATCAAGGGCCAAGACTTCTTCAATTACGTGTTTGGTTGCTTATTTCTGGATGAAACTACCCATGTAAGCCCACTGTAATCAAGTTTTGTAGGCTAGAAGATTGCTGTTGTTAGACCTCAATCAACATGATTTACAGAGACTCGAGAGAGTACGTATATTTTATTTAGCCAATTTAAACCAATCTGTTATTTAAGGTGGAGCCCATGTTGGTGGTCTCATGGGTCCAAGGAGCCCAATCAGTCCCACCATTTGAGCCTCAGGCTCCTTTCTGCTCTATTGGTCCTAGGGCTAGGGCCCAAAATTTTCCTTTATGTGACACCCCCTCTCTCTTAGTAGATTCGTAGACCAGCCCACGTTGGTTGGGGAACGTTATGCTTTCAAACTGACGCCTTCTAGTTATTGGTTTGGTTTGGTATCATGTATGTTCAACTTTGATCTTTCAAACAATTTTGTTATTTTAGGTTTACACAATTTCAAGCCCAGCCCATTAATTCTTTAGCCCTAGGAGCAATCTGGCCCATTCCACATTGAAGTTATATGTCAAGGACTTTTTCTTTAAGAAAAAGCATCAAACAAAATATGCAATCGATATCAATTACTTTCTCAACTGGTCTCTTTAAGGTAATGATGTATACATTATAAATATTCCTGTAAAAGTGGTAATTTAATGCTTCTTGTAGTAATGGTCCTTCTACTGTTAGAATGGACCAAAAATTTCGGAGAAATGGCAGCAGAGGAGAAGGTCTAAGGAAACTAAGGTTTGCCCTGCTCCCTTTGTTCAGGTGATACATTTGATTGATTATTTGTTGAAAGCTTCTTTTGCAGCTCAAGATTTGACAACCGCTCTACCTCCAATGCTCGCTCAAGCTTCAACACATCAACTTGCATCAATATAACCCATAACACAGATGGTAGTAAAAGGAATCGAAATAAATTTAGTACCTTCGCTGCTCTTGCACTCCATTCCCCTAAAATACCTCTCAGTCTTTCATTCTCTTCCAAATACTGTTTCGTCATTTCACAATCGAAATTAGATAAAAGCTAAACATAGGTATAATTTGTACACAACACAATCTTTACTTAATAGTGAGACCCACATAAAATCCACACGGTCAATGGCTATAATACATCCATCGTATATATGGGTGTATTGAACAATTGATAGCAAGAAAGGGAGAAAGAGAGCAATGAACACCTGATTGTTTGTAGCGCGGACTCGTCGTACCTCCGCATCCCTCTCAGCTATCAAAGACCGAGCAAGCCTTAGCTCAGTTTGCAATTGATTCATCTGTGGACCATAAACGAGCCATATCAATGCCAACTTAGTATTTTAATGATCTTCAGTTTATGAAGCTTGAGAAGATGAACTCAAAAGGGAGGGGGAAATCCCTTCAAATTAATTTAGACAATAATTAATTAATTTACACAATACATGTATGCTGAACTCGACATTTTCAGCTATAAAAAAACCACAGAAGATATTGAGATTTGCAAGAGCAACAAAGAAGATGAAGCAAATAATAAATTTATTGCATGTATGTTCACGAGGGGAAAGCTAAAGCAAGAAAACTACCATAAACCACATATTACCTCAGCAGAAAGTGTCCGTAATTCCTGCTCCCGAGCTGCTAACATGTGAGCAAGATCAACCTGGAAAGTGACACCAGTAATCATTATTTTGACCATTTCTCCCACAACTCCACTTCTGTTCAAACAGAAGGGAAAACTTTCAGGGTCCTCTTAGATCTATTTAAGTTAAAAAGGTAGTTCTGAACATTGGAAAATTGCAGTTACAATTACTTATATTACGAATATTCAATAGTAGTTTCACATAGCTCTAATATGAAACAAGATTAATAAACAGGAAGATAGCTACCTGAGGTGTGCTCCCATCATTAGACCGCTCATATTTTCTTAGGGACTCTTGCAAACGAAGAATCTGCAAGGACACTTGTTTATGGGCATTTGCTAAGAAAACAAGGACAATAACTGCAATGGTCAAACTATGCAAACAATTCTACGACACATTGACACTTAGTTGCTCATTGCCCACAGTACTTCACTGACCATGATGGGCATGTTTCAAATGAAAAGGGTTGGGGCAACGGGGAAGCAATAAACTTAAAGATGCAGCAAGAAACGCAATCCAATGGAGTTTAGTGGCCACATACCTCCTCACTCAAAAAATGAAGATTCTCACGCTGATATTGAAGCAAAGCCATTTGCTGATCAGAAAGTCGACCACTATCATGATACCTGTTGCACAAAAGGTCCTCAATGTAGCATCGTACTGTTTATGTATAGATAACATATTTAATCAACATTCTTACTGATGTTAGTACAATAACCATTTTAGTAGTAAACTGTAACTGACACGCCACTGATTGGGATGCAGAAAATTATGCATGATACCATGGTGCATAAAAAATCTTTCGAAATGCTTGTTCTTCATGCACATATATATAGAGAGGAACAGAAACAGAGAAGAATGTACAACAACTACCTCATTCCTTGGAAAGAAGTTGATTGTTGAAGTGGAGAATATAATGACATCAAAATATCAGGCTGAGAATCTAATGAATTGTACCGGTGCAAATAACCTGCAGGCTCCAAGATACATGCACAAAGACATTAAGAGAAAATTTGCAACAGATTATATCATGTCCAATACATGATTTGTGATCTTAAATCCAATAAACAGGTGAACCTTGTAGCATTCTAGATTTGGCATTACATGCATTGTGGAAGAAGAGCTTATGTTCTCAATTTCTCATATAACTATATAATTGTTTGTGCAAAATATTTTGTCGCTTGAAAATGGAAAAACAAGCCATCATCAAAATTAAAGCTTCTGTTTTGCATGACACTCTTCAAAATTCTTCACTCATTATCCATGAAACAACCTATACAATTTGTCAAAGACATAAAGTGATGATGCATATGAAATATGGATAGAGATTTTACATTTTTTATCATTAGATCAGATTGGAAAAAAATTCTCATCAGATAAACCTATAAGGTTAGAAAATGATTATGCCCATCTATTTTCTAGGTCCACTGCCACAAACATGATGAGATTGTAAAGTCAAATATCTCAAGATATGCAAATCAACTTACCAATATAGATGCTCACAAAGGATATTGCACATATTGCTTCAGTCAACACAATAATCCTGCAGATTTCATTAATAAGCTAAGAATTTGTCAATAGTATACATTTTAGAAAGGCAAATGGCACCCATTTTTCATCCTTAACCTATTAGAAAATAGAAAGCAGGCACTAAATACAAATATAAAAATGAGAAAAAAAAGAGCTAATTTAATGAGAATATTGCTTCTCAAAACAAAATTTTATGCTTACATTAGAGTTAAGTATGTACCTTAGTAATGCTGAGATTGAAAGAAATCTGATTTCAGATTGCCATACCATGACAAGCAACATTGCAGCAGTTCCTATAATTTATCTAAACACTCAATAAATTGATGATAGTAATAATTTCAAAAGTACAAATGTAATTTTGGTAAATTAGAATTTGCAGTTTGCATATGAAAATAGAAAGAGCACTGATGCAAAGCCAACTCTAACTGAAAAAAGTCAATGTACTACATGTGAGGAAAAAAGAAAAAAAAAACTTAAGAATACTATTCTCTAACCCTTAATATCAATCTTTCAAGTGTGACTTTTTCAATCAACTATTCTTTATAAACATTGGACAGTAGTAACAAAACAGAGACTTTGTGTGTGTGTATGAGAGAGAGGGGAGAGAGACAGAAGGAAAAGGAAGAAATTAAGAGCATGTAGTTACCATAGGCAGCAGTGGCATACGGTGAGCGAACAATATGCTTCAATTTCTGGCTGAAACTATAATAACCCTACAAATTGAATGAGCATGTCAGCATGTAACAATTTCGAAACCAGATAAAGCATAATTGAATAATCAACAAGATTGGAAATCCCTATAGCACTAGAGTTAAATAGAAACATCAAAGGATATGACTATGGCCGCCCAATTGTTTTTGGCAATTTCTTAAATTGTTAGTCAGGTTGGTGGAAAATTCACTTTGTCTAGGAAATATTATTTAAAAGCCTTCAATACAAAATTGAAATAAACAATGATTGTGTAAACAGTGCAGAAAACTGGTTTTTGGAGGTATGAACTAGCTACAGTTATCACAAAACTTGCCATGTGCATTTAACTTATTTCTTATGAATATTACCTGCAAACGTATTTCCCGGACCTGAGAAACGAAATATTGTTGGAAGATACCTGAAAGATTGAAATAAACTGTTTATGGTTGCGGCAACTTGCTCATCACAAAGCTACGGTAGATGAAAACCTACTACTTGGACGTGAATGTATGCTATGCAGGGCAGTCTGGAGATACTAAATTATGGAAGTAGGAAAAGGAAAAACAGAGAAACATATATCTGAAGGATATTACATCTCTGATGTGTAAACTAAATTAGAGTGCCCAGTGGACATGTCATGCCAGTAAAAACATCTTGTCAAATGGGATTAGTATTGAGAGCAACATAATTAAGTAACAGGCACAAAACTGTATAGCAGGAGGAATATTAAGGATGCAGCTAACTAAGCATGGAATGCAGTCAGCCTATTGAGCACCATAATTTCTGGCGTTAATATTTACATTAAATTCGCAGTTTCAAAAGTTTGATTAGCACACAGTTTCAATATTTAAAGAGAAATAAAGGCCTAAAATTCAGCATTAACATCTCAGATAGTATGACTTCTCATCCTTCCAATAAGCAAACTCTAATCAAGACATCTAAAAGTGATACATTACAACAAAGCAAATCAAAACAGGAAAAACTATGGCGATACAAACGAGGAATAAATTTCAGTTTGACAAGATACGGAAAGAGAGGCATTTAAAAGCATAAGTAAAGCAGACCAGTGACTAGCAGAAGAGCAACACCGCAACTAGAAAGCAAAGAAGGGACGAATATCGGTTGAAACACAAAGGGAGCTATCGCACCCAAAACAGCATAACCAGCCTAAAATTGAAAAAAGAATCAGAGCTTCAGTCATCAATTAAAGCAAAGCAAAAGACATGGCAAATCAAGCAAGAAGCGGAACGGAAAAAAAAAAAAAGAAGAAGAAGAAGAAAGAAAACCTGAATTGACTAATGAGTAAATGAACGTTAAAAGAGTAATAAGTTTGAACTTGCCAGTAGAACACAGTAGAGAAGAGCTCCAAAAAGATTCATGCGTTTCCGGTGACCGCACAAAGGAGCCTCATTAAGTACATCGAGGAACCTGCAAAGGCAAAAGCAATCAGAATCCAGCGGCGGAAATTGGAAGAAATAAAGCGGAAGAAAATGCGATTCTGTAACAGTGAAAATTGGAGGCATTTTGAAGAACTGAAAACTCACAGAGCGTTATCTTCAGAAGATGCGGATGTCGAAGGACCGCGTCTCTCTATGGACATATCGTTTCTTGCAGAACAAGTATTTGTATAGAGATAGGGTTTAGATCATGATGGTGGTGGTCGTCGTCTTCGTGTTGCCAACTTTGCTGTTTTTCTTTTCTTTTTTTTTTTTTTTTATGGATGATGATACGGGCGGTTTTTGGTTGCAGAGTCGTCAGGTGCTCGCCGTCGTTTTGCGAACTCTGGTTTATGTAGTGTAACTATAAATGTTTCCTTTTTTTTGTTTTTTGAATTATTGTTGGGTCGGGTCAGGACCCATCTGTTGCTCCAGATTTGTCCGACTGGGCCCATTGATTTCTTAATGATGAAAGAAATATGAATTTTTTTTAATAAGTTGGACTAAAATGCTTTTATAATATATATAAATTAATGATAAAATTAATAACGAAAAAAATAATTGTTACAACGTTTATAATAATTTTCTCATTAAATATGAAAGTACCAATCTATTACACGTCCATCTTTTCAAATCATCTTTTTTTATTTATTTCATTTTTAGAAATATTATTAATTTATCAATAATTATAAATTTTTTTGTGTAAATTATTTAGATTCATACTGAATAAATTTATTAAAAATATAAAATATTTATTTCTAAATTTTAAAAACACTCAAACTCAAAACTTCTCAGTAACAATCAATATTAAATTAAATTAGTTAATATTTACACAAAATATTATTTAAAGAAAATAAATTAAATGTGAAAAACATTTTTGTTTTCTTTTGACAAATAAATACTTTAAGAAGATAAACTTAAAAAATAAATCTCTCTAAACTATTTTTATTAAAAAAATGTACTATAACGTAAGCATGGCCACGGTTCCGGAACCGCCGGTTCCGGTTTCGGAACCGCCGGTTCCGGTTCCAAAAAAAAAAGAACCGGAACCGAACCAAAAATTTTCGGTTTCGGTTCCGGTTTGAAACTGAACGGTTCCGGTTCCGGTTCCGGTTCCGGTTCCGGTTCCGATTCCGATACGGTGTCAAAACCGACGGTTCCGATCGGTTTTCC
>CAOGCB010741907.1:0-11162 GCA_948266635.1 Cnidoscolus chayamansa
ATGAAACCGGTATGCTGGGATGTAAACCAGCAGAATCGCCCATTGAAAGCAATCATAAGTTACAAGCCGGAACTGAAGCATCAATTGATAAAGGCAGATATCAAAGATTGGTTGGAAGACTTCTTTATCTTTCTCACACCAAACCAGACATTGCTTATGCAGTCAGTGTGGTGAGTCAATTTATGCATGACCCTAGAGAGTCTCATATGCAGGCTATCTTCCGAATTTTGCGCTATCTAAAGTCAGCTCCAGGGAAAGGTCTTCTTTTCTCTAAACATGATCATCTTCGGATTGAAGCCTTTACAGATGCAGACTGGGCAGGGTCTCTAGATGACAGAAGATCCACCACTGGTTATTGCACCCTTGTAAGAGGTAACCTAGTCACTTGGAGGAGCAAGAAGCAGAGTGTAGTTGCTAGATCAAGTGCAGAAGCAGAATACAGAGCTATGGCTCAAGGTGTCTGTGAACTTTTATGGCTATAGAAGCTACTGGTAGAGTTAAAGTTGGTTGGGAAAGGCAAGTTATCATTGTATTGTGATAACAAGGTTGCGATCAGTATTGCTCATAATCCTGTTCAACATGATAGGACAAAGCACATTGAAATTGATTGACACTTTATCAAGGAAAAGTTAAATGATGGTATCTTAAGCTTATTTAATGTGACTTCTGAAAGACAGCTAGCTGATGTGTTTACAAAAGGGCTCAACAATTAAAACTTTCATACTTTGATTTGCAAGTTGGGCATGTGTAATATCTTTGCACCAGCTTGAGGGGGAGTGTTGATAGACTTAGAATACTTAGAATATTAAAGTTCTTCTTTAATTAGGATTCTTCATTGATTAGGAATTCTAACTCCATTGGGATAGTTTTCCTATATATACATGTATATATCTTGTAAATATTATTAGAGAATTTAATAAAATAAAAGTTCTCAAAATCTTCATGATTACCTGAATCCCAGCATGGCTGCACAAATAGAAGTCAAACTCAGTTGGATGACAGATTTTAGAGTCCACAACAGTACCTGTCACAGGAGAAATTAGCTTCTCGTCAGTCATACTACAATCACAAAAATCAGTCAAATTAAAAGATAAAAATCAGTTACCAGGAAGTATATTCCCGCTCTTGTCAACAGCATTACGATCATGATGGTTGTTGGCAAACAACCTGGTGTGGTGACGCTTCTGAACCACAACAAAAGTTACAGGAGGCTGATAATTTGGTTCTAAAGAAGCACATGCCTGAAATTAAGACAAATAATTAAAACAGAACTCACAAATTCAATCAGATACAAATAGTAGTCTGATAATTTGAATATGAGCGTGCATGCCTAAAAAGCGGGGGAATATAATAAAAAAAACTTGCACAAAATTCAACACAATAATATACTAAGGACTTGTTTGATTCATGAGATGGAATACGATAAGTACGTCTATCATATATGGATATGGTAATACCATAATATAGTAGCAGTTATTAACTGATGTATTGGATTTAAATCACACTATAGTATCAAAGGCGAGCCTAAGGAGTAGTGCCAAAGGTGGGGTGCTTGGCACCTCAACCACATAAGAAAAGTGAGTACTCCGTACACCTCAGGCAGGTTTGACAGAAAAGAAGCAGCTGGGCTGCTTCTCTGCTTCTTCAGACTCCAAGATCATGTGGTGTCACAATGCTTTATTGGGTAATGGGATTGCAGCCAATTTTAATTTAAAGTGACGAAAATAATGTATTACTTCTATGAATCATTTTGTGTTGTGTAAACTAATGATTATTAATATTATAAAAATAAGTTCAATGATTTATATTTTAATTAAAATAAGTTTCAGTTCTCAGAAACATAGAATATCAGATACTAATTAAAACATCATGTCATAAAACATTTAAGTAAAACATGTATATCACATTAAATTAGTAAATGAATATCAGGTAATACAAGAATAATTATCATTCGATCAATTACTTAATTATATGACATTTACTTATTAATTTATTACATATTTGATCTGTGTCAATAGCATAACTCTTAAAGTTAAATTTTAAATCTTAATACTAATTTTTTTAGGATTATTTTTGTGCCTCACCTGAGTCAGGTGTGTGCTTGTGCCTAGGCCTCAGGACCACTTGGCACCATAGGCGACTTGCACCTTTAATACATTACACTAACTTAAAAATATCTACTATTGTAAAATAGGTGTTCAACATGGAACAATCATTATTTTCCATGCCTCCATGAAGCAATCGAGACTGAGAGTATAGTAATTGCTAAGCTAAGCTAAAAAAATCTAGATTCTAGAAAAGCAGGGTTACCCTCCGAATAGCATCAAGTTCATACAGTAAAACTTGGTAGAACTGCCCTTCACTAACACCATCTCTGGAACAAGTGAATAAATCATCAGATATGTTAAGAAATAAAATGACACGAAGTAATATTGAAGTAGACAAATGAATGATGCAGTGCCTGTAAAATATGATACGCTGTGGCTTCTGCCCAGTTGCTCTGCGGAAAGATATAAGGAGTTCCCTGTATTATGGAAAAAAGCTCAGCAATAATAATCTTCCAATCTACAAAAAGGGTAAGCAAAGGAGCATACAAAATAACTAGACCCAGATCTGCAGATCACATTTACTAAATGGGATATAAAATGCTTTATAATATTTCGAGTTGTAACTGCAAATTTAATAAATTGTACATAAAAATACTTTTATAATATCTCAAGTTGTATAGCTGAGCTAAAAAAATCATAATGAAATTACTAAAGCTAGTTTAACAAAACACGTAAACAAGTGCACAAGAATGCATGTAAATCACAAGGCTAAAAGCTATCCTCAAGGACAATTAGTCCATGTACACATTAGAAAAAAAAAATTGTAGCGCTCACTGCTACAAGTATATCAAAGCACATATATATGCTTAATTAGCAGCTTCATATAGTTTCTAACAGAGAAGCCCCCACCCTACAAGAACTTGCAATTGGCACTGCACCATAAACTAGAAGATGGCACTGCAATTTGCAATTTGCAATTAGAACACCAAATGACTGATACTTTGCCTCATAAAAATTGATTCCATGCGATTATTGCTTTTTTAATCAGCTAGATGGCATCATCCAAAAGATAAACCAAATCACTTGGGCAAAAAGCATAGACATCCAATAGCACAAGCAAACCAAACCAACTAAAACACCTAAGCATACTCCTAAGGATGAAGACTGGTTTTGAAAACCCTCGAGACACATGACCATATCAAAACAATAAGAGTCTCACAAAGATGGAAAATCATACTTGATCATTCCACCAGAAACTTTTCCTCTGACAGGATCTTGCCATTCTTTGAATAAATCTTGAATAAGCTCCTGCCGATGGGCTTGAGCACAAACCAAACCAGCATATTTTGTAATCTCTGGC
Organism: Cnidoscolus chayamansa; assembly: GCA_948266635.1. Lineage (NCBI taxonomy): Eukaryota > Viridiplantae > Streptophyta > Magnoliopsida > Malpighiales > Euphorbiaceae > Cnidoscolus > Cnidoscolus chayamansa. The sequence continues at coordinate 3,409 of CAOGCB010741907.1, forward strand.
CAATCTTGAGAAGCCACAACCTGAAAATCAATTTCAGTATACTTCTGTTAGTTAAACTAGGAACATGGGAAGGTTAAATCACATGAAAAGAAGATAAAGGGCACTGAGAAGAGGGAAGAAAGTAAGAATACAGCAGCAATTGATGGGCTTGAGTCTTCCCCAGGATGAGGATGGGTAACATCAGCACCAAAAATAATAGTGGGACGGTCACTGACTAAGGGAATCCGCCTCGATAATGCGTCAATAAGTACAGTATTTCTTCCTCCAACCTTCACATTAATCTTCAAAGCCACATTGGCCAAATATTGTTTACTCATTCTAAATACATGCTTTGTTAAACAACACTGGGAAACAAGGCCAAGATCTGTCTCACAAATCCGCTTCAAATCACCTGGCAGCAAGTAAAAATACATGAATTCTGATGACCAGCAATATGTCTAGTATTTACAAAAGATCTGATGAATAAAATCAAAACTACAACTGTATACGTTCATACCATAAAGGGAACCATTATTATCAGGGAGAATTACAATAAGCAGGTCAAGGTCCTTGCCCTGGGGCTGAAGTTTTGTCATGGCATCATGATAACGAGTTTTCAAGACTTTTTCTACCTGCTCTGGACGAGCACTTATTGGAGGAAGTACTGGTTCACGATTAAAAGCCTTCATAGAAGCCAACAAAAGTTTTTAGAGTGACAAGATTATATCCAACAGAATATTGGAAACAGACCAAAGTACTGCAAGTTCCTACCATGCCTGAAATGTAACACATTTGTGCAAGTTCATAGCAAAATCCACGAGCCACACTGTCTTGAACATTTCGAGAAAAATTTATGCACATCCAATTGTTCACTGTTCCCCCATTAACCATTTTCTGCAACAAAATGGCAATAGATCAGAACAATAGAGCATTCTGAGTTGCAAGTTTAAGGAAACAAGGAGTCACACCCTGCAGCCACCTATCTAAGTCAAAGCAATAACTATGCATTACACTAAGTTATCTTAACTTTAAAAAAAAGAAGAAAGAAAGAAAAGAAAGGGGAAAACAGGGCATCCTTCCTTATGTCTATGTAGAATAAGCATATACTTTCTAATCCACACATGTCCCCTATCCTTTATTTATATCTGATACATCTTTTTCTATCAATCTGTCTGCAAGTAATAAAAACGATCACCAATAAAAACCTATGTCTAAGGAAATGTAAAGTAATCATTCATATTGCAGGACCAAATCATGTTGTGATCTTCTCAATAATCAAAATCCATCATGTTTATCTAATCAAGTTGCTCCTGCTATATTTTTATGATTTTCAAGTTCAGCTAAAATGCAGTAGAGCAATGGCTCTTCTTTTCAGCATCTTACCGATTCTTTCGAAGTCAACCAAAAAAAAAAAGATTACTGCATATAGTTTGCTCAACAAGGCCAGAAGATATCGATAAGGGACTTTTACTACAAACACCAGGAAAGAGAGAACACAACTTGGAGACACACAAATGCCACCAACCCATGCTCATTATAACTAAATTTTCTTCAACCGCAATTAATAAAATAATTTTTCATATTTAAACCATAGAAACATATCCTTCTATCACATCAATCTCCACAATTCATTATCATCTTCTAAATAACAACCTTTACATAAATTAGAAAAGTGCCACTCAATAGCATCTATGCATATGAGAAGCCAACATCAGCATCCTAAGAATCCCCTCATCATGCAAGGTATCTGGAATTGCAAGGGGAAAATCATCTAACAAGTGAGAGAGAGAGAACCTAAATGTAATCAACAATTGAACAACCAAAATACAAGGGACCTCATCATTGAATACAGTTTGCTAAACATGATCAGAAAACATCTTAAGAGAAACTCTTATTACAAACAAGAATGAGACAAAACACAAATTTCAAACATATTTAGACAAATGCCAAATTGTAATATGAACAGACGATAATGTTAGATTTAATAACAGTAGAACGTGATGAAAATGCAATAATTATACTTTTAAAAGAAGAAATACCTTATTCATCATGTTCCATTGTCCAACTTGAGGCAGGCAGTTCTTCTCTCTACCCGTGTCATGATATTTAAGCTGAGAATAAGCAGTATAAAAAAGCCAATGCACTTGCTAAACTATGACAAAAACAAGATAAGTATGTTATAGAGATGGAACAGAGGAATAACTAAAGATGATGTACCCATGGAGCTGGCAAAATTCGAGCTTCAACTGAAGCAAGCTTCTCACTAATTTTAATTCCAAACTCCTTTGCATAAGGATCATTGTGGTAAGCATTATGATGAACAGTCTACAAAAGCAAAGCACAAGAAATCAGGTATCTTTACATTCATGAAAACCTCTTGTAATGATTCAGCTGAACAACCTCAGTCGGAAAGTAAGAAAAAAAAAGTGAATTATTAATAAAAATTAAAAATTAATTATATCAACTTTGTAAAGAACCCCTAATAAGTTATCCACTAAATAAAAAATGTAGCAATTTGCCCCTTAAACTTGTCATCAAGGGGGAAACTACCCAAAAATTAACTGTGCGAGAAAATTAATCAGTAAATTTTATTTTGGAGCAATCAAGTCCCAAAGTCTGACTAGAAGGCCAAAAACAAGCTCTTAAATTTAGTCAAAATTAGGATTAAAATGCCCCTCGAAATAAAATTATCAAGCTGATTTGCCCACAATGTCAACTTTAGAGTAATTTGCACCTTAATGACATAATGGAGGAAAATAGCTAGTTTATCCTCCATTATATACTAGAAAATGGAATGTAAACTACATAAACTACCAAGATATGCATCTCAATGTGCTGATAAATCTGGGATAGGCAGCAAGTACACTAAAGGTGCATGAAAAGACTTAAGGCCTCCTAAACGATTAAGAAAAAGTAAAGCCTCACAATAATCATTTCCAAATTACTACATAACGTCGAGTGAAAAAGTTGACAAAAGCACACCTGCATAATATCACGCTCCCTTTCCTGGGGATGCTGGCAGGTCACCTTCAGCAAAGCAGTTATCTGCCTCTCATTCAGTCTCTTGGGGTACCTCTGACCTTCAACAATCTTGCAAACCTATTTTGAAATGGTAGCTTGTAACACCACATATCCAAGCAACAGTGGAAAGATAGGGACAAGTACTTACTTCCATAGGCAAATAATTTGACCTCTGCTGATTTCCCACTTGTAGACAGGGCCATTGTGTGTGTTGAATCACAAAACCATATGTCTCATAGAAGTACTCTACAACAGACTTCATGGTTCCTCTATCATCAACCGGAAAACTAACACAAAAGGATTGAGTAAGGGAATCCAGCTGTGAATAAAGCCACAAAGTATGACCAGTAGACAATATGAGCATGTGCATGTGTGGAATTAAAAATCCATGTCTCATAGAACTACAAGGTAATCCAGTTGCAAATAAAGCTGCATAGCAAGACCAAACATAATAATATATGCATACATGCATATATACATATATGATACCATATAATACTCACGTCAACTCCCGTGTTGCCTGTGATGTTAAACCAGATATACGATACTTTCTGCGCATATTTCCACGGTGTGTAACCTCAACCTTGACTCCTCTAAGAGCTTTTTTTATCTATTGAGACATAAGCAACAATTATCATAAATATGTAAATTATCTCAAGCAAAACTCTTTGTGCAAAAAAATAAAATGAAAAAAGAAAAGACAGTTCCATCCACCAGACAACAAATAACAGTTACGTGAAGTATCATGTTAATGCGTATCAGATGCTTAACAACAGTAAGATTGATCTAACGTAACATAAATGAAAGAAATAGAAGTAAAATATAAAAATAATTGCCATGATGAAAAAATTGAACAGAGTTAAACCTTAACACGATCAGCATCAGACAGCGGTCTAGTGGAAACATCCCGATTCAATAGTTGCATTACAAAGTCAATCACAGGTAGTGGCTCAATGAAAGCAGTAGAAGACATATCTGCAATCCAACAGTTCAAATTAAAACATGAATTTGGTGAAAAAAGAAAAAAATAATTTAAAATGAACCATAGAAGAATAACTGTGCATATGCAACAAAGATGGACATAAAACTTGAATTTAAGTAAAAAAAAAATGCATCAAACAAATACTGATGGGAAAGAGAGCAAAAATTTAGATACCAATATTAAGTGACAGCCCCATCTGAGTAGGGCGAATGCTTTGGTAAAAACCACGCCAACTCTCCAAGCCTTCACCAAGGGTTTGCCTTCTTCCTAGATCAGGGGAATAAAATGATCGGCCCACAGGGCAATACCTACAGTTGATGAAAGCTCAGTCGCCAGAGATACAAGGAAAGGCATAATCAAATTTAAAAAAAAAAAAAAAAGGAGGAAACATGATTCAAACCGAGTAGTAGGCAATTCACGCAAAACAATGTCAAGAACTTGAAGGGCCTCCTGCGGTGCATCTGCTTGCCTTCCCTGCAAAAAGAGCCCTAAATGATGTAGGTCAGCCCGTGCAGCTAATTTGATTACAACTTTAAATTCCCTCTCTCGCCTGCAAAAAAGAAAAAAAAAATTATTACCAGGAAGCAGAAACAACACAATAAACCAGATGAATGTGCAGAAAGGGAAAAAAAATCAATAAAACCTTAGGCTGCCTGATCCATCATCTTCATCAATGAGAGTGATTTTAAATTCTTTAGATATAAATGGAAGTGGCCCAGCAGTATATAGACTCTTCCGGCCATCATAGGCAGGAAGACGCTTTCCAAGGTGAGATTCTCTGTACAATTTAACAAGTTGTTCCATTACAGCACGGTTGACACCTCGTGATGCAACCTCTGGCTTGATGGTAACCTATCCAAATCAACAAATACCAAATAACTATATCAAATAGAACTAACCCATTTTAATTAGGTTGATTGAAAATGAGAGAACTCACATCATACTGGTGCAAATCCTTATCTGGTAATTCAGCAAAGAAGTGGTTAGCCTTTACTATACACTTTATGCCAGTGCTACCCTTCCCAGGCCTGAGGGGGAACCTCATTGATTTACTTGATAGCGGAGGTGAAGCCTGACTTGCCTGACTTGAAGAACCTTCTTGCTGGATAGAAAGGTCCTGTATCTGCTGTGATAGCTCTGGAGGACAGAATGAAGAGCTCCCCTCAGGTGACATGGGCTGAGGGGATACCCCAGCTTGATAAGGAGCCAGGGTTGCTTGGTGCAGCTCGGGAATTTGTGGTCTGGATGGACCACCAGGAGAAACTCCTCCATGGCCACCACTGCCATGACCACCACCACCATAACCTCGAACCCTCTGCTGAGAAGGCCCTCCTTGTCCCCTGCCTTGATATTCAAGAGGCCCACCGTACTGCTGCTGTTGAGGCATCCCAACACGTCCACGGCCACCACGACCTCCTTGATGAGACTGGGACCCCAAACCCCTTCCACCTTGGTATTCTCCCCTTGCTGCCTGCTGAGGTGGAACACTCCTCTCAGAAGATCTCTGGGAACCTTGACCATTACCCTCAACAACTTCATGAGACTCAGAGCTCTCACCGCCACTTGCAGGACGGTCAGTTCTCCTCTTCCTCACCATAATGATAGCCGCTAATAATTTAAACAGAGATATACAACGCCATTGATTATACTACTCATTTTCACACCGACAACAAATAGCAAAATGAGCGATCAGTTTTTAGTACTAGCAACAGCAACAAGGGATACTAATAATGTCACATATAGCCATGAAGAAGAAACCATTCAACATTTGCATAAACGTTAAAATATTTTCTCCAATTCAAAAGAAAATAAGTTTGCAACTAGAATTCAGCTTTCGGACAAGCAAAAAAAAAAAAAACATAAAGCAAGTTCTTTAATCAGCCCAATAAATTATGAGAAAAAGAAAAGCATTGAAATTGGAAAAACCCTAATTTTATCAGCAAAAAAACATGCAACTAATTTACAGGAGGAAGGCATCGTGCTACATACTGTGATATCACAAAGGTATATAAGTTAAAAATATTTGATTGAAACGAAAAAAAAAGGAAGAATAATAAGCAAAAGGCCCAAAGCAAGAACAAGTTATGTTGCCGCAAAATATAGATGTGACTGGAACCTCCACTAAGGAGAGGATAGTTTTCGAAATCGCTGGAAGACCTATCGAAAACAAACCATAGAGAGTAAAATGGATAACCAGTGACTAAGATTGAACCATTTTTAGAAAAATCAAAAAGATCTATGGAATGGAAATCCTACCATTACTAAATAAAACATCAACTAGAAAAATACATAGCAGATCCATATTCCATACCCAAAATCATGCAATGAAAAGATGATAAAAAGAGGATCGAATGTAAAATTCACCGAAACCACCCATACTCACCTGAAAAACCGCTATTCAGGAAGCGAAAAGCTTAGGCTCTCCAGACAGACCTAAGCCCTTAATCCAAACTCAAACTCTGTTGGTATTTAGAAGAAAAAAGAAATGAAAATCCCCAGAACGACAACCGCAGTCTGCTTATAGAAGGGTGGTAGGTGCTAGAAAATGACAAGTCCGTCCCTACTCAGCTACAAGGGACGTGGATGCTAACATGGCATGTTTATACCCAAGCTGGCTCTTCAATATATGATCCAAAATATGCATAATGCCAACGTGGATTCCACTTCGGTTTCTCCCAGACAATAATAGTGGCAAGCTCCATACATGTAATACATTTTGGAGCATATTTAACTCGGATTCTCCGAGTATGACTCGGGATTTAGATACTTTTTTGTCCTGAATTTTAATTAAGATTGGTTTTTTTTTAATAAGATATTTTTTTATATTTTTAATAAATTTAAGAAAAATAATTAAAAATTTTCTCTTCAAACAATATTGATTCACTATATATAAATTTATTTAGTTCAATAATAAAATACTTAAATTTTAATTTATAACAGTAAAATATATCTATATTACTTATAAGTATATGAAGAGGAACATTGGATTTTCTCAAAATACCCCTCTTATTTTTTTTTTTTTTTTATATATTTTTTTATTATTTAATATCAATTTAAATTTTTTATAAATATTATAAATAAAATAAAAAGTTTATATTAATAATTTTTATAAATTTTAAGTATTTAATAATATTTAATTTAATAAAATTTAGGCCGATCATATGTGTATTTAGGCCACCAGCCTATGTGTAGGACGTAGGCTTTGTCTATAAATATATGTTTTTTACGGCTGAAATATTTAGAATATATTTTTATGAAAACTTGATTGAGAGAGTTTTTTCTTCCATTAATTCTTGCGAATAGAACTGCTTAATTTCTTCAATTAATGCTCGGAGAGATTGATTGAATAACTTAGATTCTAATTGACAAGTTCGATTAAAATCGGGTTATGCGCGTTATCAATTCGATTCAATTTCGATTATAGAGTTTGAGTGTAATGCCTCCTACCGAGACTCGAAAATCCCAATAATCACGTTATCTCAATTTAACAATTATATCATAGCAAATAATAATTATAAAATAAATGTTACGAACGGATTTTAGGGCCTAGAAGTTTAGGTACCTAAAATGATGTAATTAGTAAGAAATTGATTAATTGAGGTAAGAAATGGAATTAAGAAGTGAAAACAATGATAGAAAATGAAATGAGTTAAAAAAAAAGGGTTTAATTGAGAAATATAAGAAATATGAAAATATGAATTAGGAAGAGCAAAATGAAACAAGAGTAAATAAGAAAATAAGAAAATGGAAATGAAAATAGAAATAGAAAAGT
>CAOGCB010742123.1:0-16132 GCA_948266635.1 Cnidoscolus chayamansa
GGGTGTATAAGGAGATAAAAATCTCAGTTTCCATTTGTTTAAATTCTAATTGTATTTATCTTTATCTTATCTTATCTTTATCTTATCTCTAGTTAGGGTTACTTTGAACCTATCAGAGTTGTGCATAAATATAGATGTAACACTGTTGAATATAATACAATTTACTCTTAATTTCTACAAATCCTTTTAAGATTTACATATCCTATGTTTTCTAGCAAATCATCACATGTATATCTTTCAAGTAAGCTTAAAAGTGATATGTAAATTACCAACACCATTATGAATAAGATCAAGTAAATTCAAAATCCTTTCAATTTTAGAAAGAAAATTATTATGATTTTTAATAAGGCCAATTGGTATGTAAAAATCCATAATCCAAATCTTTCATTTTTAGTATAATAGGTTTAATATTTTGAGGCATGATTTTTAAATATTAAAAGTGTGGAAAATTAATTTGATTAAGCTATTAAAGAGTTTAAACTAATAAAACTAATAAAGTGTGTGGAGAATCTACTGATGGACCATTGTATACCTATATTGGTGGGATTCATATCATTGGTTTTCATGAAATGAATTATAGGGATATTGTTTGGTGGCCAACATAGGATATTCTAAACATAATGAACCTTATAAATTTGAAAATCTAGTCTTTAATGATGATGAGATAAGAAACATGTGGAAAAAGAGGTTTTGATCATGGCTTTCTATATCGAGTTTAAGGAAGATCATGGTAATATCTTTAATATTATTGACCATAATCTAAATACCTTTAAAGATTTCTAGTATTATAGGAAGACTATGGGTATAGGAGAAAGAAAATGAATACACCTTAAATAGAATTAGTACCATTCTTGATGTACCTTATATAGATGAAAGCTAAGAAGATGAATCATTTCAACCTTTAAACATTCGAGAGGAAACTAATTCAGCAGGTAAGAGTTTGTTGGATGAGATGGAAACAAATGGTGAATATATATATATATATATATATATATATATATATATATATTTGCTTTAAGAAATAATTAAGAATATTTTTCGTGCCAATATTACATATATAGAATGAGTCTATGGGTACAAGTAATGTTCAAAATGAGCCGAACAATGGTTGATGTTTAAATGTGTAATATGCTATTTTTTTTAATACTAAAATGGTTAAGAGTATGTGTGAATGAAAATGGTATGAAAATTTTGGTGAAAATTATAGACGTGCTTGCTTAAGGTTCTTGAATTTGACGTGCTTACTTGAGGTGCTTATAAATGTTCTCGAATGTTTCATTTTGGTAACGTATGTGATATAAAGATAGTGGAAATGCTCCAAGGAAGACACCAAGTTCCCAATATCTACACTTTCTCGATATCAGTTATCAACAGTGGCGAACGCATGACCGCAGCTCTGGTGGGGCACCATTGCATTGTAATCACAGGACACCACTACTCTAAGCTTTTTCGGGTCGCCGGGAGGCACGTACCAAGGCTGGCCTCCCTGCGTCCGCCCCTTAATAGGGGTTACTCCAAGGCTTTTCGAGTCATCGGGAGGCACATGCCAGGGCTGGCCCCCCCTTGCGTCCGCCCCTGGTTATCAACTTAATGCTTTAACCGAACTAGAATATCCAGGTGAACTATTTATCCAAAACCACCAATGCTTATGCAGATTATCTTGCGAAGCTTGCCTCTACATAGCCACCCCCAGGAATTTCCCCTCTTGATAGACCCCATAATGAATTACTACCATTGTTATCCCTAGACATAGAGTGTTCTAATTCTTCTATGCTTTCATTTGAGTCTTGTACTCATTTTTGTTATTCAAGTTTGGTTATTTTACAGAGAATAGTTTATATAATATAAATAATAATTAAAAGATTTGAGTGTTTTAAATCTAAATTTTTATTCTCTTCTATAATCTAATTTAAAATTTTAATGTAATAATCTGATTCATTAAAAATTATATTTAAAAAATTACAATTAAATCAAGGAGATCATACCATTTCCTACGTGATAGTTTATGTACATTTTTTCATGATTAATTAACACATAATGATTAGATTAAAAATCTCTTTATATACATACCCTTCAACTAAAGCAGGGCATGCAACACATTTAACTTAATTTTGACACAATAAACTATTTTACTAAAAAAAATATAATATTAAAGAAATTTTAGGAGATTATACCATTTTCTACATGGTAGTCTATTGATCTTTCTTTTCTTTTTCTTTTTCTTTTTTTTCCTGATCAATGCATCTAGTTGACACACAATAGCCAGATTAAAACATATATCTTTATTAAATGCATACCTCCGCAAGAAAAAAAAAGAAACAACTTTTTTTTATTTATAGTTAATAAAAACAAACATGCTCCATCAAAACCCATAATCTTTTTTCTTTCTTTTATTTAAAATAAAATAAAAAAAAATAAAAAAAAGACGCTCACACACACTGGTGATAACTTAGAAACGAGAAAATGAGGAAACCTTATGAAGTTTAACTAATAAATGAAAGGAAGAGTCTTCAAGCAATGAACTAACTATAAAAATTGAAAGGTTAAATACTTTCCATCCCATTTCAGCCATGTAATCTCTCTTAAAGGACATCTTAGTTCAAAAAAAAGAAATTGCACAACCTTCAAGACCGCATAAAATTTGATATATCAAAGCAAATTTCTCTATTCGTATCATCAAATCATCATAAACTGAAAATACAAGACAAACATTTACAGCTTCTGAAAATTTTAGAGATATTCCATTGCCCAGTGCAGATGACAAGGAAATAGTATTCTTTGTTCGATTGGTTCACTTTTATTCAGAATGCTCACTATTTCTGTACTAGATAGGTTCGCAACATCTTTTGCCTTGAAGCATACTACACAAAGCTGATGTCCACTCGGCTCTTGTGGAGCTGAAAAGCTGGGGTAATCCAACTCCCACAACTGCATTGGATGCCAGACCAATTGAAGTAACCCAAGCGAGTTTCACAGTGAGCACATAGCAGCTTCCCTTCTAATGCACCTTCCTCAACTGGATGACAAGAAAGAGTTATTACTCAAAGATGAATCAATCCACAATTATACAAATTATAGCATCCAAAATTGCTTCATTAACAAGAAACTAGATATAAACCACACACAAGTCAGCATGGTTATTTCTAGATCATTTTATAATCAGATAAAATGCCATTTCGGCAACTAAGAAACTGTAAAGTCAGTACACTCTTCGCACAAAGAACTGTTCCTTGTTAAAAACAGAGTGCACTAAGTTCTTTGGTTTTTTTTATCAAGTTACATCCATGGCTCATGGCCACATTCCCAAATTAGGTAAACTGCATGCTCAGTATGCTTTCGAGTGCTGCCAACTGTTTCTCTTCTCCCTGGCCTAGGATGTAAACAATGCCCATAAAATCAATAGAATCAAAGCATTTCAATTTGGCTTTTACTGAAGTTCCCAAGTTGGTTAATTGGCTCATAATTCAAATTCCCAAATTTTATACAACAGTGTATTTGCAAAAATATTCTATCATAGTCTGTGGGTCAGTACTACTACTTCATAACACAAGACAAGACTTAATTGGCATTTGGTAAAGGCCTTCTTTTCGAAATGAAAGGACACATCGCTAAAGAAGAAAGAATTTTAGAACATATACAGAACAAGTGAAAAACAGAAAATATTTCACAGCAAAACTTGCACATTTGAAAAAGTATATGCTCTGTTCCTGTTAGGTTCCTAATTTTGAACTCTCAGACATGTCATAAAAATGGAACCATTTAATACAACATAGAAAATCTATTATATCAGCCCAAAAAAGACCTCAACTGAATAATGGTATTATTATTTTCCAGCGAAGAAGCAGCATATGAAGTTATGAAAATATCTCTACACTATTCCTTAAAAAAAAAACGAAAGCAACAAGCAACTTCCAAGTTCCAACACCAAGCACACTAATAAGTCAAAACTATTCGATAAAGTTACATCTTATCTGCAGTTTCAATCTCTTGCAGTGATTGAGGAGAGTAGTACAAAGGCATCAAAATTCTTAGAAACAAGTTTATATACCTGCTGACATCCACTGTAAAGGCTCAACAAAAATAGATGAACATTCAGGCTCATCAGACTTGTTAAAGGGATTGCCACTTCTCCTCTTGTTCCATGCAAAAGATGTCTCACCCTCTCCTGGAATGTGATCCACCACATTATCCTGCAATGCAACAACTCTTCGGCATTTCTTGCAGCGAAATGCAGTTGTAGTTGTACACTTATTTTCGCCATTTGGAGATGGTAAAATCTCAGAGGAAACACCAGTAGACATGCCAGGATCAGCCCCAAATTTGGAACTGTCTATCTTCTCTCCACGGTTATAAGAATCACCTATAAAGTATTGCTTACATAATCATTATCAGAAGTGATGCTTATAAATTGATAATCAGTGATATGATAATTCAATATTTTGTAGTGGTGAAAGTTGAAAGTAACAAGATGAGTGTTAAAGTAATGAAGATACAAGAAAAGTACCAAGCATTAAATTCACTATAATCCTAATTGTCCAAAGAAACTAAGGAATAAGAACTACCATAATTTACAAGTAGGCAAAGCATCAAATGCATCAGTGATGCTAAGCTAAGCTCATGTGTTCAAGACCAAGTTTTAAGAGCAACACAGTGAAAGAATTCTTGTTGCTAGAATGAGATTGATATCTCAAAATTAATCTCATCCATTATCTGTGTATATCTACCCACTCTGTGTATACTATCATAGCCACATAGAGGAAGGGAAAGAGTGGGGACAGGATAAGAACATGTACCCAATACTTTCAGACGAAAGCGCTTGTATATTGGACTTGCATGATTTACCTTAAAGTCCATTTCCTCGAACATTTTTAACTGCAAAAAGGGAAAAATTAATTATAACTTAAAGATATTCGAAGGACACACAGGAAAGTGATCCTGAGAATTGTCAAGCAATGCAGTCCTTCAAATAACATAGATTTTCTTTTTAAATGTCTTGCATCACCTGGTCTAGAAAGCCATCATTGGGGCAAACGAATTCACAGCTTTCCCTTAGGGATTCAAGAGCAGCTACAGAAATGGAAATGTGAAAATGGAAAGGAAGAATAAGGTATTGGATATGTCATTTTTATCAGACAAGCAAGCTACCAATTTTCAGTGTAGAAATAATGAATGCCATAGGAATATACCAGCTTGCCGACCCAAAATGCAATAAAATGGATTTGTTCAAACCTTCTAGAGATAGTTGTTCAGTTCTCATCAAATATGCTGTAATGATAGCAGCACTGCAACAAACACAAGCAGAGAAAAGAGTGAAGCGTTAGGAGTTGACAATTCATGAAACTGGAAAAGGTCACCCTTTCTCTAGTTTGATGCAGTTAAAGATTATAGAAAATTATAAATGTTGTATATTGTTTTAACAAAAGAAAAAGTATGATATCCAGGTAAAACCCTCTTCCCTCAAAACCGCCAGAACTCTTTCAGAAAGAAAATCAACACTCTAATTGGTATATATAACTGCCACAACTCTTTTCAAAAAAAGAAATCAAAACTCTAATTGGTATATAAAGAGATCAATTGGTATGTAAAAGGGAAGAATCAAGCACTACCTATGTTCTTGCTTTAAATTAAATCAAATCTAGCTCATCAGCTTCATTTCCCCGATTTTCTTTCGTTGCAAAACAAACAACTAGCTCTACAAGTATTTAAATTGAAGGTTCTCTAAAAAGAACTTTCAAAAGCAACAAATAAAAACGAAAAAAAAGGTGTATTGTCTATAAGCAAACTCATCCAAAATTTTCACTTCATACATGCTTAAATACCTAGCTCGTGACATCATCAAGATTTTGATAGGGGACTGCAACAGATTGATTTTTAATCATTTATTTTTCACCTAAATTTTTTACAATTAGGCATTTATGATTTGTTTAAAGAATTGTTCTTATTTCTACTAGGGTTTATCCTCTATATTTCAGTAGCTCTTTTGCCTATACTAAGTACCATACAGGAACATTAAAATTAGGTTACTGTTTATTAAGCATGAAAATAGATATTTTAGGTTCTCTCCATTTTGGTTCTACTGATCAATATCAAAAGAATCAATAGTACAGTCACAAAAACTTGACAGAAACTCTATTTCAGAAATCAGTTCACATTAGTGATTATAAATATTAGTACTTACTATACTAGAGAAAATTACTATCTAAAAATAACCTAATTCACACAATAATCCCATGACGCATTCCAGGCTATTCAGTTGAACAAAATGTACACATATTCAAGTTATACCTTCTCGACACACCAGCAAAGCAATGCACCAAAACAGAACCCTCTTTTCTACTCTGATCAATGAAATCCAAACAAACATTCAAGTAATCTAACAAATCCTCACTCTCCATATCTCTAATGGGCACAGCCATCCTCACCAGCTTCAAATCCTTGCCAGCATACTCCAACGAGTACAAAAGCTTATCAGGAGACAAAGAACTCCTCGACCCATCACCTAAATCATTCTCAGAATCACGAACATATACCTTCTTAATCTCCTTAGCAGGAATGGTAAGACTACTGCGCCATTCCGTGAAAAACGAGATGGATGGAGAGCTCAACACTGAGAGAACATGCGTGATCTCAGCGCTACCATTTTGGAGAATCTCCGCCGCGTCACTGATGTTGCCAATGAATAGATTCTCCCGGACACGGTACGGCATCAGAACTTGCAATCAAAGGCTATTTTTCTTTCTCTTTTTTTCCGCCTTTTTTTCGCCTGCGAAATGTAACAAAATAATCCATTTTTTAAGCTACTATTAACAATCAAGCAAAAGAATTCCAGAAAACTGCTAATGCCATGATTGTTTCTCGAGGAAATAGAATCTCAATAATAATCAATTAATTATCCAAAAGCATAAAACTTTTTGAGCTCAGTTAGATTGCTTCCAAAAATAAATCAACTAGAAAATGAAAATTAAAGGCGTTCACTAGTTCATTTGAATAGTTTCCGAGAAAATCAGGGAAAATAAGTCTGACCTGAGAAGAAAAAGGAATATTCCAGCGATAGAATGTGCCTCTCTCTGACTGCTGCTTTTATCTTCTTATTGCTGATTTCAGTCACCAATCTTATACTGAGGTTTGCACGTGTGACTAACTGTTTTGGTACGTGCAATTGCTTTTCACTTCCTACTCGGCTGGACACGGTTGCTTTTTATCCCCAAAATTATAGGTCTCTTCTCTTGTTTTATGATGCATAAGAAATGAAATGATTTCAAAATTTCGAAATCAGAAGTGCGCCATTACCATAATCATCTTATCTTGAAAATTTGGTTCTCATTATGTCTTTTAAGTACGATTAAATTATATTATTGTTATAAATGTGTTTTGTTCGTATTGTGTTTAGAAATAAAATGCTTTTTTTTTTAAATATTTCAACTTTTTCTCAGTTTATTTAAATTATATTAATGTTATTAATGTTATAAATGTATTTTGTCCGTATTATGTGTTTAAAAATAAAATTATAACGAAATATTATTGAAATATTCATAAATCTAAAATAATGAATATGTTTCAAAATGAAAATTAAAATATTAAAGGACTCAAATACAAAATAGAAAAATTTAAAGGATTAAATAAGAAATAGAAGCTTACAAATGTAGAAAAGGAAATTGAACCTAGGGTTGATTCTAAAATCCAAGAATCAAACCCTCTCATTATAAAAGGAAAGAGTTTCGACCAAGGAAGGGTTTTGGAAAAAATATAAGCTCTCAAGCTTTTTCTTTCTAACAAAAAATTATGGAAGCAAAGTCAAGAAAGCTTCAAATTGTTACACTAAATGGAAAGGGAACTAGTGGTTGAAGGTTTGACGAGGAAGAACACCAGCCAAAGTTCTCAAACTCTTTAACCATCAATTGACTTCAAACATGTTAGTAAAGATAATATTTAACTTGTTTGGGGTAATGGGAGATGGTTTTGGGTACATGCATGCAAGGATGATAGTGATAATAAAAAATGTTGAGTTTTTAGGTTTGAGACCCCATTCTCTTGAATACATGTTAATCTTGAAAAATATTGGTGATAATGAATTTTATGATGTTGAGTGACACTTAAAATGTGATTGCATGTGATGTTGGCTACCATTTAAGGGTATTATGAAGTGAGGATGTGAAATTGCATGTTTTAGTATTTTAGAAGATGAAGTTACTTGATTTGTTAATAGATATTAAATATGTCATGTTCTGATGTTTAATGATGTGTTTGATGTCAAAGTGTAGATGAAATAATTATTAGAATATATCTTTGATGTTAAACTTAAGTTTAACAGGTTTTGGAAGCTTAAAAATTACGAGAAACTAGTTTTGACCTTCTCGAAAAAAAAAATCCTATTTTTGCTAACTAGAACAATAACTGCAGTCACCGGAAATTAAGCTTCCCACCTAACCATATTAGGTAGCCAAATGATAGTACCAAGGTATTTCTTTATTCGAAAAGATATAATATGATGGTTAAAGAATGTTGTTGAGACATCGTTTAACCAAAGTCAACAAATTATACTTAGTAGTCAAAGTATGAACGATGGCATCACTCTGCTAAGGTTATAGTTCGGTGACTGAATAAGAAAATAAATCATCACTCGGTAATAGGGTATAGTTCGGTACCCAGAGATAATGGTTCGGTATCACTCGGTTATGTAAGGAAAATAACTTGGATAGCCAAATGGTTCATCCTGAAGCATTTAGATCTAAACCATAGTACCAACTCCAAATAGTAATTTATGTTTATGTAATTAAGTATGAAATGATATTATGTTATATGGGGAATAATGGGAGTATATCTTTAAAGTATTCTTTATAGTCTTTAGTGGTCTCTCATCCTTCTCCGTCAAACAGAATCGTGATGTTGGATGACCCATGATCTCGTATTTTTACATTATATTATGACCCATAAAAAATATCCTTAGGAATGTCTCATGGAAAGTATGTTAATTGTCCATTCGACATGTCCCTCGGGATGTACTATGGACCGACCCTCGAAAGTAACAAAGAGCGGATTTGGGATGTTGCATGGGATATTCATGTTATGTTTATGGATATGGCAAGTCCAAGATAGCAGAAATGAGTTTCTTGGAACATATTTAAGTTTTGAGTGGTTCTAGGAAGATGGCTTACCAACTGGAATTACTCAAAGATTTTGGTGTCAATATTACCTAAGGTGAAATATTTGAAGGTATTGCATTACACGCAACACGTTCCACAATTTCATATGGATAAATAAACCTAGGACTCAATTTACCCTTTTTACCGAATATAAGGATCTTCTTCCATGGAGAAAATCTCATAAATACTCTATCTCCAACAACATACTTTATGTCCTTGCTTCTCAAATCTACAGAGGACTTCTGCCTATCACTATCTGTCTTTAGTCTTTCTCTGATAATCTTTATTTTCTCCTCTATCTATCTCAATAATTCTAGTCCCACTAGTTTAACTTCTCCCATTTCAAACCAATTGAAAGGCGTTCTGTATTTCCTCCTATACAATGCTTCATACGCTGCTATTTTAATACTAGCCTGATAACTATTGTTATAGGCAAATTATGCTAATGGCAAATATCTCTCCTAGTTTCCCTCAAAATCTATTACACAATTTCTCAGCATATCTTTCAATATATGTATTACCTTCTCAGCTAACCATCTGTCTGTGTGTGAAATATTGTGCTGAAGTTCAATCTAGTCCCCAGTGCCTTATGCAGCTTCTTCCAAACTCAAGATGTTAATCTGGGATCCCTATTTGATATAATAGATCTCGGCACACCATGTAAATGGACTATCTTCTGTACATATAATTCTGCCAATTTCTCGAGTGTATATTAGTCCAAACAAGTAAAAAATGAGTCGATTTCATCAATCGATCCACTATTACCTAGACAACATTAAGTTTCCTAGGTATAAGTGGTAATCCTATTACAAAGTCCATCGTAACTCTGTCCCATTTCCACTTAGGTATCGAGATAGGCTATAATAAACTAGAAGGTACCTGGTGTTTCGTTTTCACCTGATGACATGTGAGGCATGTAGTAACATATTCAACTATTTCCTTCTTCATTCCAGCCCTCTAATATATCTTATTCATATCATTATACATCTTCACATTTCCAGGATGCATGGAGTAAGTACTATTGTGCGCCTCTTCTAATATACTTCTCTTCATATCGTTACTCTGAGGTACACATAGCCTATCTTAGTAATACAAACATCCATCATTTTTTACTATATACTGTGTTGTCTTCCCCTGTTTAACATGTTTAGCCCATGATAATATCTCCTTATCTTCCTTCTATACCTCTCTAATCTATTGCAAAAATTAAGGACGCAAAATCAATTTGCTATTATCGTCCCATCCTTCTTCAATGCTAATTAAGCATTCATAACTCTTAAGGAATTTAGCATCTTCCTACTCAAGGCATCTACTACCACATTAACTCTACCTGGATAGTAGTCAACAATACAATCATAATCCTTAATTAACTTCATCCATCTCCTCTGCCTTATGTTCAACTCTTTTTGGGTTGGCAGATACTTTAGACTCTTATGGTTAGTATAAATATGACATTTCTCTCCATATAGACAATCCCTCCATATTTTCAATGCAAATATGATCACTGCCAGTTTTGGATCATGCATCAGATAATTCTTCTCGTGTGCTTTCAACTGCCTAGATGCATAAGCAATAATTTTCCCCTCCTACATCAATACACAACCCAATCTAATATGTGAAGCGTCACTGTATATTATAAAAGGCTTTCCTAATATCGGTTGAGTTAGAATTGGGGCTTCAATAAGCATCTACTTTAATCTGTCAAAACTCTTCTGACAAACTTCTGTCCATTCAAATCTCACATGCTTCTATAATAGTCTGGTTAACGGAGCAACAATAACCGAGAACCCTTTTACAAATCTTCCGTAGTATTTGGCTAAATCCAAAAAACTACAAATCTCTACTACATTCTCTGGCACTTTCCATTTCATCACTGCTTACACCTTCCTTAAATCCACATGTATACCTTCAACTGATATGATATGGCCAAGAAAAGATATCTTGTTTAACCAGAAATCACTTCTACTGAGCTTCCCGTACAATTGCTTCTTTCTCAGTATTTGCAGTATAGTTCTCAGGTGTTGATCATGTTCATCCTTCATATTAGAATAAATCAGTATATCGTTGATGAACACTACTACTAACTGATCCAAATAATAATGAAATATCCGGTTCATCAAATCCATGAAGATTGTCGGTGCATTTGGCAACTCGAACGACATAACCAAAAATTCAAAATGCCCATATCTGGTTTTAAACGCAGTCTTACATACATCTGCCTCTTTCAACTTCACTTGGTGATACCTTGATCTCAAATCAATTTTCGAGAATACACTGGCTCCCTTTAGTTGATTGAACGAATCATCAATCTATGGCAATGGGTATTTATTCTTGATGGTTACCTTATTCAACTATCGATAGTCGATACATAATCCAAGGTACCATCCTCCTTCATGAATAACACTGGTGCACCCTACAGCGATACACTATGCCTAATATATCCTTTATCTATCAATTCTTGCAATTAAGTCTTCAGTTCACTCAATTATGCATGTTCCATTCTATAAGGAGCCATTGATATCAGAGTAGTTCCCGATATCACTCAATAGCAAACTCCACTTCCTTGTCTGGATACATACCTGGTAGTTCATTAGGAAATACATCTGCATATTCACATATAGTAGGTATACCACTTATGGCTGAGTTCACTGTCTTAATCTCATTCACATATGCCAGATAAGCTTCACATCCTTGCTTAATCGTCTGTCTAGCTATAATGGCTGATATAACACTAGCCATGAGATCAGTCTTTCGATTCTCAAATATTACATCATCATTTGTGGAAGTCTTAAGTATGATATGCTTTTTCATACAATCTACCACATCTCGATGTCTAGACAACCAGTCTATCCCAAAAATTAAGTCAAATTCTTTTAAAGGTAACTCAATTAAATTCCCATAAATATGTGTCCCTTTATCTCTATGGGACAGTCTCTATAAATCCTATTCACTACTACTCCATGTCCTAAGGGGTTAGTTATAAGTATTGGTCTAATGTATCAACATGCAATTTCTCTTTCCTTTCATTAGATACACATATGTAGGAATGTGTAGAATAAAGATCAATTAAAGCATAAACTGTAAGGTAAAAAATCATGAGTGTACTAGCTGTAATTTAGGTATATCCTGATCCTCCCTAGCTTTTATCGCGTAGGTCTGTACTAGTGCTCTGGTGTATGGTCTATCCATCGTTTCAAAAGCTCCTATTATCTTTTGACTAACACCTCCCATATCACCTTGACCACAGCCTTGGCCTCTGCCTCCCTGAGCTACTGATCTCTATTATGGCTGCGATGGTGGCAAATCCTATTTCTTAGGGTAGTCTCTCTTCAGATGTTCAGTAGACCCACACAAGAAACATGCACATGTCAACTTACGACATATCTCATTGTGTTGTCTGCCACAATGCTCACAAACTGGTTGTGAACCTTGACCAATTTCCCCTACACTAGCAATAGATGTAGCATATGGCTCAAATCCACCCATATGGCTACGTCCCAACCTCTTAGTCCATCCTTGTGCTTGACTCCACCTACTCTATTGTGAAACCCGAAATCTCTTACTATTGGCCTATGTGACATTAGTCTACCCTTGAGTCCGCTTCAATTGTGCCTCCTATTTTTTTCCTCCATCATTGTCTGCTTAACACTCAAAGATGCCTTTACTAAGGTAGAAAAATTATGGATGAACTATGTAGCCAGGTACATCTTAATCTTATTATATGGACCCTACTCAAATCTTCTGTATTTGCTACCCTCTATAGGTATCAACTCCCTCGTATACCTACTGAGTCTAATAAAATCTCATTCAAACTCACTCACTGTCAATCTTCCCTGTCGAAGATAAAGGAATTCTCATTTCTTCTCCTCCATTTATAGATCCTCAACATATTTCTTTCGAAACTCAACCTCAAAGTTCTCTCACGTGTGCTGTTCAGGAGTAAGCACCTACTCCACCGTGATCCACCATTAGTATGCTTCATCCTTCAATAAGGATACAACACATACCAGTTTATCTACAGAAGAACATCGCAGCTGCTAGAATACCCTCTCCACTCCGTCCAACCTGTACTTAGCCATAGCAGAATCATAAAATATTCTATCCTTGAATTCGTCCACTCCATATTTCCGCAATTTATCTATCGATAGTCTTGTAGTAACCTGCACTGGTACGGATGATGTTGCACCCTGTGGTACAATCCTAGCTATTCTTAATACATCTTGTCCTTCCCTTTCATGTTTAGAAGCAACATTTGCACTTCCTAATCCCTATGATAGTGCAACATAACTATCTACTTCTTCGTTAACAACTCTCTATGAATCAGACGCCATATTTATATCCAGAATAAAGTCTGCATTAGTTTATAATAGTTGGTTTTCCCTACTGGCATGTACACGATTCCTACATTTGCACTTATATTCTTTCTTAACTTATGTCCTAGAATCACCTAAACCTCTGCTCTAATACCAATAAATATAACACCCCCACCTGAATTATGACTAACCCAAATAGAGTGTGTACTTCCTATACTTATGTCCAATTTATCCATTATTAGCAAAGAAACTATCAATTACTACTACAAAATAATTATTACATTTTAATAATAAACTTCATTTACAATCCAGTTCATTTCTTAATACATTAGATAAACTACAGTTTAGTTCTATACATATCTAAGTACATGCCACTTACTAAGTAAACTATACTAATAGTAGAAACAAACCAACTATAATAAGTCCTTTATTTGTAGACCACTTGACTTACTGGATCCCCAGTCTTGTTGCTCGAAACCTGTGTGTTGTAAGAACCACCATGTTGAGCATATTTTGCTTATAGGGTGTACAAATAGAAATAATACATAATCTTATATATATATATGTCACCTAACTTGGATATGGATAAGGTCTCTACAAACTTAAACAATTCTCTCTTTTCTCTCAACTACTCTGAAGCTTAGAAAGGTCTCTATAAACTTAAACAGTTCTTTCTTTTTTCTCTTTGTAACTATGAATAAGTATGTGTCTTAAGCTTATATACTAGTTCTTCTTATGCCACTTCATTCTCTCTTAAGACAACTGTCCTCCCTAAGTTTAATGTTAATGCCACTAATCCTTTCTCCTGGATAGATGGCACTTCGTGAACTAGGACTTATATTTATTATCCACTAAACCTCATCTTAATCAACTTATCTTTCCTCCATTAAAATAGATGGACCATTCTACTTTTCTCTCATCTTTCTTTCCTTCTTTCTTTACAAAACTGAGACATCATTCCTCCTCCTTTCAAGATCGAGACTTCATTATGTCCCTTGTCTTTCCATCATGTTCAATGGACCATCCTTATCTCATTCTTTATAAACCGAGCCTTCAACATTCATGCTTAATCGAGTTAAAATACTTCTCTCATCCATGTTAATCGAGCCATCCTTATCTCGCCTTCATGAAGTCATGACCCAAATCAATCATACCGAGCCATTTTCCCTACCCTTATGACTCATCCCTTATTCCTCCATCTTGTAATTGAGATATATCCTTCATTAAACTGAGACATATTTGTCTCTTCCTTACTTCTACTGCGATACGTATCTTCGTCAAAATACATTCTTTGATAGAGTCTTTCCAACCAAGACATGCTCCCTTTCACGGTTAATGTCTTTCCTCCTTCATTCTTTCTCTCTTTTAAATTTTGAACTATATTTTATTTATTATCTTATACCCTAATTAATTTTATTCTTAATAATACACACTATTTCATTCATTTGCAAAATTATACATAATATTCAGAATTACAGAAAGTAGGATGTTACAACTAGGGCATCTTAAACATATCGTAACATGTTCTTAATATGCTATAACATAATGGATATGACATTTGAATCCTAGAAAGAGATAGGGGGAGGATTTTTGGCTAGGTGAAGTAAAATTCTATCCAAATCCCTTTAAACCATGGTGCTTAGGCTGTTACACTATATGAAATTGAAGTTGTGCCTCTGCTAACAATTTAAACTTTTGGCATAGTGTTTTCCTATAACACCTTTTAACTTATTTGATCGAGCTATTAGTTGAAGTGTTGAAGATTTTATAATTAATATTTGAATAAGTTGTGGGATTGTGTTCTATAGGGGCATTTATGGAGAGACTTTACATAATAATGCTATTCTTTTATGAAATCGACAATGAAAATGGCGCACGATTTGTCAAAATAGCTTCAAATAATTTGCAAAGTAACATGGTCATTTTTATCCATATTAAAGTATATATGTTTTGGATTTTAAACCCAAGAAATTAAAGTGTATTTCTCAAATTTAATGCTTCATATATTTAACAAATAGTATAGGGTGTAATCAAGTATTAATGGTGGTGTTGAGATGGTGTCATATCTAGAATTTAATAGTTTCTATTTGAAACTTTATTTTATTTTTTTTTTATCTAACATTAACATATGCAAACAACCTTTGTTGTTTTCAATCAAGTTTATGTAAATTGTATTTAAGCAAATTTTGCTTTTTTCCATTTCATTTGCTACAAAATGTTTATTGACAAACTTTCCACGCTAAACTTTTATTAATTCAATAAGGTCTTAACGCTAAACTTTCATTAATTAAATAAAGTCTTATAACATTTTTCACATAAATGTGAACCTAATTCATGATTTTTTAGTTACAGAACAATTGTTTTATAATTAAAATTTCACCCTACTATATTACTTTGTAGCTAACATGTCTACAACCTAAGTCTTACTTATAGGCTAGAAGGAAGGGTAGCAATTGGGTACAGTTCTTGCAAGCTAAGCTTAAAGTTCTAAAAATCAACAAAGTATGGACACTTACTTATTTTTCCTTGTAGATAAGAAGAAAACTACATCAAATGAGTTTATAGAGTAAAAATATAAAGCATATGAGCCAATGCAAAAATATATGCTAAAAGGTTTAATTAACTACTTGAAATAAACTCTCATGATCTTTTTCTTCAGTAGCCAAGTTGGTAATA
>CAOGCB010742323.1:0-16520 GCA_948266635.1 Cnidoscolus chayamansa
TGAAGCCACTGAAAAGTTTAAAATCATTGACATTGGAGTCGTGCAAGGTGACAGCTAATGATATTAAGAAGCTCCAATCAACTGACCTCCCTCAACTAGTGAGCTACCGGCCTGAGTAGTTGAGAAGGCAAAATGGAACATTCTGTAAATAGGTTTGTGTTGGAGGAATGAAGTTGCTGCTGATGTTTTAAATAAAAACATTAAGCTACGAAGAACAATGAAGCAATGAAGAATTGTATATGTATGGATAGATCATTGGGTTGATGTTGAGATGCTTGAAAAGGGGCGTGCATCTTGTGTGAAGCTTTCTTTCATGTCGTCTGGTATGTGAGAAATTGTAGATAAGCTTTCCTTGGCAAGTCTTTTGAGCAATGGCAAATTAGAGTTTCAATAAATACAGACTTTTCGTGTATATTCTTGGATGATGGGTTTTAATTTTTATATATAATTTTTTAGTTTCATGAAAACAAGAATAAATTAATTTTTCTAAAATTATTTTTTGATAACACTTCAAATAATATGATTTTACAAAAGCAATTATAGCCCCTATCTTAATAGGTATAAATCAATGGTTATGTGTGTTTTTCATATTGTCGGTTTTCTTTTTGACTTTTTTCATCATGATAATGATGCTGTAATTTGACTTTTTTTTTTTCTTTATCAAAATTCTTAAAGGATTGATTATATATAACTAATTTAAGGGTTTATAAGTTTAGGGAAAATTTTAATATTAATAATTTTTTATTAAATATATATATATATATAATAAAATTCATTTCGTACAACTAAAGTCGGTTTTTTCTTTCAAATTTATTACCGAATTTCTTAATTGAGAGAAATAATTTCTTCAAGCAATTTCTTCTATAAATTGATAACAATTCATAAATAAATTTATTATGGCATAAATATTTGTATTAAAAATTAAATTTCCCTTAAAATTTCGGTTCATTTACTTTTTAATTAAAAGTATATTTATAATATTCAGTAGATAATAACAGTTCCTTATTTTTAAGAGTTAATAAAGATTATTAATTCAATAGTTTACATAATTTTAAATTAAATAACAATTGATAGATACAGCAATTCAACCAACCATTCTCCCAATTACGCTTACCATTGATAGTATAAAAAACATCCATATTTGCATTTGCACTTCACATACATCAACTTACATAACCTTTTAATTTTTAAAGGTTTAATAATTATATTTTAACAAAATTTAACTTTTATAAAAATTATATTTTTATAAAAGTTAAAGGTCAAACCAAAAAACAGGTATACATGAACACTAACTTATTTTGTGGTCATAAATCAACCCATTGAATATATTAGACCAATGGGTTCATTTTCAAAATAATATCCCGAGGACTCCAAAAACTTCAAAACTCCTCAACCCATTCACACACCCATTTCCATTGTCAAGTTTAGCTTCACATTCCTTTGACTTCTATCATTATCCCCTTTTTTTTTTTTAATAATAAACAGAAAATTTGGTGGTAGTATTTTAAATGGAGAAGAGATTGTTCCATTTCAAATCCCCCTTCAAAACCATATACAACAACGTCTTAATCACGTAACTTCGAGTTTCTGTTGATTAAATAAAATTCATTCAAATGAGCAATATCATCACTAACCATTTACTTGTATTTTTAGAAAAAAAAAATATTAAAAAAAAGAAGAAGAGAAGAATTGGTGGTGGTAGTATTTAATAATTACAAAGTCTGAGAAGTAACTATCCATTTGTGCTGGAACATTAATAATGTGTTTAAAAATGGCAGCAACATGAACTGGAAAACCCACAAATGACTTTGCCAAGGATTTTAACTAAAGAGGATGAGAGACCTGAGGCTGAGGTTTGGATCCCAAAAACACACCACCAAGTTTTCAAGGAATCAACAATCACTTGAACAAATTGTCAAAAAATTGAAGCAGCTTTTAATATTTGACAATGTCAATGATTCAAGATAACTAATAAAATTTCAACACTATTGAAAGGAACTAAAACAAACAAAGCACAATAAAAAAAATATTTATAAAAAAAAATTTAAAAATACCTTCGATATATATTTTCTAAATGATGAAGAAAAAAAAAGCATTTCACTAATGATATTCCTACAACATTTACCTTACACAGCAGTATTTGATAACATGCTAAATCTACATTTTTTGCAAGTTGTTCCTGAAGTAAATTACACATCATCACCGTCAAACTGCAAACCCAAAAAAAAAAAAAAATGGAATCAAGATATTGGTATCAGAAAGGAAGAAGAAAACAAGGATATATCAACTTAATCTAAATAACATCCCGAAAATAAAATAGTATGAACCAAATTTAAATTGGGATAAAGCAGGTAATAGGGAAGAACATCTGCAACTAATCCCAAATTATCTTTAAACCCTCATCATATCAAAATTGACACATGCCCCCAATTTTTTAAAAACCAATGATTTAGTCTTTGTGTTTTGATTCTATCGCACACTTAAATCCTTCCATCCAGTTTTAAGTCACTTTTTGATTAAGGGAATATCAGTAATCCAGTGAGAGCAATATTTTAAATCTAAAGTAAATTACGTTTCATCCCAAGTTATGTTGTCCCATGATTTTAAAAATCGAATGGATTCATCTCTAGATTTTGATTAATTCCATAAACCTAAAGCCATCTAAATTTCCCTATAGAGGTATTTTGATCATTTCTCAAGCAATTAACAAAAATTGGATGTACTTAAAGTTTAATAGAATTAAAATACAGGGAATAAACCATTGACTTGTAAAAACTGAGAAACAAGTGTTAATGTTGACACCACAGGTACTAAATAGTAATTTACCTGACAACCAATAAGGGATTAGGCAACAGCAAAATATTAGTGTAATGGCAGACAAGTCATGGCAATATTATAGTTCAACAGAAGTGACTCAACCAAATGATTATGTACCTAAGAGCAACACTTAAAGAAGTACAGAAGCCAGCCAAAATTACAGTCATACCTAACTTTGGAGTAAGGCCAGCAAGCCAAGCATGTAAAAGAACTTGTGCTCTGGCAGGCATTAGATCATCTTTGGGCTTGCTCTGAACCTGAAGGTCCAACAGAAGGAGCAGCTGGCACACTGCTTGCTGACCCATTCTCAGGAGGAGGAGGCACACCCCACTTGCCTTCAGATTCAAGGGGTTCAAACACATGAACCCCACCATCAGATAGTCCCAATGCAAACTGATTTGCTTCTTGTGGATGTGCAGCAATCACAAGTGGGTGGACATTAGAACTGCTGTAAGGTAAACAAGTGGCAAAATTGACATGTCTGTTAAATAGGAGGCAAGGTACTGTTCCTAATAAAACAAACTAGAATAATGCAGAACAAAAAGATAGATGGAATCTACATATAGTGCAGCATCCCATAATGATTATGACAGGTCAAAGCGATTGCATGTCTGATAACTAATCAGAAATATTATATTGATTACCAAATAGGAATTATTTCACATGAAAACGCCTTCTGACCAAAACTAATTTAGAAACATGTCATCCAAGAAAGGTGGAGATGAATCTAAATTGGCCAAGGCATTACCTGACATTAGCAGGAAGATAAGAGGAAGGATTGATGCGACAACGTAGTCTCAGATTTTGCGCGCTGAACACACAGACTGATGCATCTAAGAAGCTGGCATATACCAGCTGACTATCACAGGAGAACGTTGCATGAGAAATTGGTGCAGAAGATTCACGCGTGACCCACTAAACAAAGAAATTATAAAGAAAAATATTAACAAAAATCATCTAGATTGTAGCTTCTGCCAGAAGGTAGGTGGACAAAAAGACAACAGCTTACCTGCTTTACACACTCTAGTTTAGTTGCTTCATATATTGCAAGCTGAGTCTCATGTACAACCAGGAACTGTATCTGGTCCTGATGAAATTGTACACGTGTCTCTGATTGTCCAGTTGTAGTCCTCCCAGGTGGAACTTGCAAGAATCTTGTCTTCTGCTTTTCCCATCCATCTGAGTTCCATACACAAAGCTGGAGAAAGACCAAAAGAGATATTAGTTTCCTACTAGAACAATTGAATCTGACAAAAGTGAATAGACATATGACATCTACTGGGATTGGGAAGATTATTACTTGAGCATCTGCTCCTGATGAAACAAGCACGTTCAGCACATGGGAGAAGGCAAGGCCCGTTATTCTTTTAGAGTGGCCTTTGAGTTTGCTCTTGACCTGCACCAATAAACACAGCACTCAATCACTAGTGTTGCTCCTAGACATGAAATATGGAATAACCGTTACAACTAAACTATACCTCATCTACACGGACATTATAGATCTGAATTGTAGAATCATCCATACCAATAGCAATAATATTATTATCTTGAGGATGAAATGCAAGAAATGTTGCTGCAGGTGGGGGAGGCATGAAAGTTGTCATTGTCTGCTCTTGACCAAAAGAAGATGAGTTTAGTCAAATGAAATTCGCAGAAGAATGCAAATTGCATTAAGGATACAGTACCTTAAATGTCATCATATTAAAAAGGGAAATCTTTCCTCCAGATGCTGACATAACATAAGAATCATTTTTGGACAAAGCAAAGCATGGCACAGCCTCTTCAGGGCTAGTATCAGTAACATCATTGGTCATCAGAATGCCACTTGGAGGTTGCCACAATTGAGGTGACACACTGGCAGTTGCCTACAGGATGAAGCACCAATGTCAACACATAATGTAATAACTCCTTTATAAATTGAAGTGAAATAAAAATATGGATGGTTGATGAAAAACTCTGCATACTTTGCCAGTTGAATTACGGTCACTTCGCTGCCACTTCCAAAGCAGATGGATTGCATTGGATGCTAATGCCAAAATGGCATTACCTGAATTTGTATAAATTAACCTCGATATCTGCAATATTCAGAAAGGAAACTAATGAAAATCGCATTGTTGAAAGAAGAAAAGAGCCATATAAAGTTTTGCAAGTGGTGTGCATGAGTCTCATTGACACAGGATCATAGCCTAATTAGTTATAGTAATGACAATAACTCATTTCAGGACATATTGCAATTTTTAATTTGAAATGAGTTCAACAGACGTAAAGAATAGATTTTCTGTTATTCTTTTTGAATAGCTTAAAGGTCTTGATCTACGAGACTGATAAATGAAAAGCTGTCTCCTTTAGTAATTTGCTAACACACAGCATGAAAGACCAGCTTGATGAGGCTCATAGTCCCCAACATGTTGACTGCCTTCATTAGTACTTAGCTTGAATAGCATAAAAGATTTTTTTATTCTTAAAGAAATGCTTTAACAGGATTTCATCAAGGGCAAGTGCTTCAATTTTACAACAGCTTAATGAGAAGCCGAGTCCAACCAAACAATCAAATATTTTAAGGTTGGTGTATAAAAACCTCCAAACTGGATCTGGATCTATAATGCATCTGGTGTTTACCTAAGACTGCTTTGGTGAGTATATATCTGATGTCATGGAGGACTTTAACCACAGCATGAATGTACCTCAGCACAAACAAGAAAATATAAAAGGATTCTATTGAGCAAATTTACCTTGTTCACTCTCAAGTTTTCAGGAAGCCTTAAGGAACGACATTGAGATGGTTCACTAATTTCAGTGAGCTTCCATATCTTCGATTTGTCATTTGATTCTTCAGTTATTCTAGGTTTCACATCTCCCAAGTTCCGAGCATCTCCATTCTAAAAAGAGCAATTTTCTTTCAGCATAATTTATGACAAAGATTCATGTGGTAAACAGAAAGTGCATTAGTTCATGCTCATAGACCCTACTGTACTTCGCATGAGTAAAACATACACTAGCGGGAGTAAATATTTTCAGGTTGTTAATAGAATAAAATTGCAATGCTGGATACAGAAACCATGTTTAAGCTAACCATTCCAGGAATAGAAACCATAGAAGCACTTCTATCTGCAAGTCCAGCACTAGTTGCAGCTGCCGCTGCCGCTGCTGCTGCTGCTGCTGACATTGGATTAATGATAGGCTGAAAAGAGAAAACATGTTAGGCAAGGTTTTGATTACTAACAAGTCAACGTCACATAATAACTACTAATCTAACAATAGTACCTTCGTAACAGTTTCAGATGCTCGTGAGGCATCATAAGAGAGATTCTCAAATGATCGCAACATTCTAAGACCATCTGAGTTTGCCAATATTTTAATACCATTCTCATTGGCAGAAACTGCCAAAAGAGTGCCATCTTTGTTGAAGCGGATTCGTGGGCTTGCCTACAAATTAACAAAGCCAAAAATGAGTACCTATCATCCTCAATATATGCTTTTAACAATCTAGTACACAAACTTACTGGAAGGCCTCCATCAGCATCAATTGATGTCAAAATTTGAACATTGTCCATATCCCAAAACTTAATAGAGAAATCATCACCAGCAGCCAAAAATCGATTTTTTGTTGTATCAAATTGCACAACGCCCAATGAACGTTTGCGGAAACCCTGATAGCTCCTTTTCACATTACCTTCACTTTCATTCCATTCAACAATATGTGATTCCCCCTCTTTACTTGTCCCACATGAAAATAGCCTAGAGTTTCAGCCATAAACCCAAAGAGAAGTTGTAAACAGATTGATGTTAGTTCATTCATGCATCGATAAACCTCAAATACAAGATTTACTGAGTTCAGTATGCTAACCTTGTACCATCAGCACTGTAAGCCATTGTTGTGCACCAGCGACCGGGAGCCTCATAATCAACCCGAGATCCCAAATTGTCGTACAACCATGCCTTTATCTTCCCATCCAATGCAGTTGAAAAAATAAACTGATGGAATATGCAAAAGAGAATGTTAAGCACATAGGAGGACTGCCAATCATTTGTAGGAAGGGAGAGAAACAGCATGCCAAGCCTTTAAAGTAGGAAAAGAACAACGAAAAGGCCCCCCATCATGGTAGCGAGAGGTATTGTGAAGCTACCTGAATGTTTTCCTTATAGTGAGGGCAGACAGAATAAACGGGAGCCTCATGACCTTCAAAAGTATACTGTTTTGAGCCAGTAGCAGCATCCCATACCTAGCATGACAAAATAAAATAAGCAACCAATAATGTCTAAAATATTTGAAACAAAAACAGAAATGAAAAACAAACCTTGATGGTCTTGTCATCACCGCAAGTTATTACACAAAGTTGCTTATTAGGAGTGGAGAATGCAAGATCATTTACTCCACCAACATGAGCATCAATCTAAACATCAGTGAGTCTACAGTCACTATGTGTTGAAGAAAATCAAACAGCATAAATAACAAGCTCCACACTTTAGTTCCACTCAGTATTATATATTACCTCCAAGTGCTGCCTTACATCATCACCACCATGGTAAGAATATATTTGTACAATGTGCCTTGAGTATGCAACTCCTGTTGTTGGAACAGAGGACACATCAGTAAAGTACCTTTGTATCCCTAAAGCATTTGATGGATGCATTCCATGACACCATGATGGATTAGCTTACCAAACAAGGAGCCATCAGGACTCCAAATCACACGGTTCACAGACACACCAGGATCTTTAACTAGAGCTGTCTGAATTTCATGAAAAATAGGTAGTTTTCAGTAATTCCAACATAACAGGCATTAAGGATAATCACTGTCAAAACACAAGGGATAAACCTGCAAAGGCATTGAACATGTACTAATATCCCAAACTTTGAAGTTTCTTAATACTAGTCGTTCCCTAGAGCCAACTTCCCACAGCCCAACATCCCCCACATTGGTACCAACTGTAGAAAAATATTAAGAATACTCAGAAACCACTTATCAAGAATGCTCAAAGGATGTTAGTCTACAAAACAGTTGCATGAAATCAACCAAATGAAGGGCTAAAGAAACAAAAGACCTAGAAGAAGAGTCTGTTGAACTGGATGGAAATCCATGCTCATAGGAGATGATCCCTGATTCAAAGTCCGAGCAACAGTCTTTGGCAAGTCATCCAGTGCATTAAAAGTCTGACCATGACCATGTCCTGGAAATGATACTGGCAACACGTTAACTGACAAATTGACCTGTACATATGAGAAAAGATCAATAAGATAGATAATTTCAGCACACATAACAGAAATATAATTTCAGCACACATAACAGAAATATAATTTAACAACTTCACAAGCATAAACAGAGATAGAATTAGGAAAAATTCATGAACATAACCAATGTTTAGATTTGCATGATAATGAATCATAGGTACCTCATCAGAAATTCCCATGGGCCTTGTTCGTTTCGCAACATGATCAGAATCTCCAGATGGATAGTCAGCAGAAGGGTTAGTTGGAGGAGTTCTTGGATGCTTCAGAGCAGCTATACAAGGCAAGAAAAACATGTGTGTTTTAAAATGAAAAAAAAAATCCCTTTCTCATATAATCTCAGCATGATAATGCAGAAAGACTATGGATAATACCTGGGATTGATGGAGCACCGAGGCCAATGGCTCCTCCGGAAACAGCTGGATGAGCTACAGGGGCAGGACTAGACATCCAACCTGCAAGAGGTGCTGGAACAGGTGCTGGTGTAGGCTGGAATGGCTGAATACAAAATCCAAGCAATTAAGATTAGAATTCATTGCACAAAAAGTGCTAAAACAGAGCATGCTGGATAACCCACCCCATGTGCACCAAGAGGAGGAAACCCTCCAGCTTTTGGTAAAGATCCAAGCAGCGGATTGTTTGCTGGTGATGGAGCCCGAGCACCATTTGGTTGCCCACATGAGTGATCCACAAAGAGAGTTTTGATATCCGGATTTGGCCTTGGATTTTTACAAAGCTGGTGTTGCCAATTCAAGCTGCAATTTACAGAACAAGCAAGTAATTTGTTTGTGACAACATCTCGTCTGAAAAAAAGCAATTGATGCCTACTAAGCCAGGAAACCTATAACATTAATGTGCGTTCTGCAAAGGCTACAACTGAATAAACTTAACCACTAGAAGGTTTTTCACATGCATTGCAGACATCATGACTGAAAAGGCATATTATTTGAGCAAACACGGAACACCAACAGTTTAACTAGCACAACCCCTAGTCACATTACACAGATGAGACTTAACTAGTAAAATTATAAATGCAAAAAACTTCTATTAAATACCATCCAAGGCAAATGGATCTATAACTCTTCAACTTATAAAGACAATCAGAGGAGACATTGTCAAGACGGGGCCTAAGAAGTGACTTTAAGATAAAACAAATGCCATCAGGTCAAATTCAACCATACAGAATCCCTTAAAGTTACCTTTGGTTAATGAGAGTCCGTAACCTTGAATTCTTAAGGTTAGGAAACTGCAACTTATCACGAAACAGAGGATTTGCTTCAATAAGCTTCTTGAGCTCCACCAACATAATTGCTCTTGCTGATTTTGTGTCTCCATACTTGGATAATTGCTCATTCTCCCTGTAAGACAACCATTTCCATTACAACTTATTCAGATGTAAACTTTGAATTATTCCCACATCTTATACCTGAAATTCTCCAACGTCAATAGTTGTGTGATTTCTTTGAAAAGCTCCTCATTGAATGTGGCAAACACTTTCAAATCCTTTACCAATATATCCACTGCCTTGGAACGATCATGCCTACCCAAATCAAAAACACTGTCATCTATATGTGGAAAATTTTTTCACATACAAGCAACACCTCCTAAAGCAGAAATTTGTATAACTGGAATCATTTGCTTACTTATCCAATGCTTCAAGGTACTTTTGCTTCCTAATCTCAAAAAAAATTTTCATGGAGTATCGATTATCATCCACTTTTGTGAAACCAGAGAGATACTTCTCCACTTCATCCCAATTTCCATTGTGCACCTCATCCTCAAAATACTTCATGTTAAAGAAAAACCCAGATTCCTGTTCAAGTCTATTTAACATTGGAAACAATAATTAGTGTGTCCATATCAGCAAGTGATATTCACTAAACCATACCTAATAATAAATAACTGAGGAAAACTTAAATGTTAGGAAGCTCACTTGTGAACAGTCTCTTTGAACTTTTCCTCATCGAGGAACTGCAGGATCAAAAACACAAGCTCTCTACTGAGAGATGACATCTTAACAGCCCCGTTTTCACTTACAAATGCGGAAATATCGCCTAATTGGCACTAGATCTGGATTGCAAATTCCACAAATATTAAAGTAAAAAAGAAGGGGTCAGCCAAGACTACGTAAACAACTATTTAAAAAAAAAACACACAAA
Source organism: Cnidoscolus chayamansa (assembly GCA_948266635.1). Lineage (NCBI taxonomy): Eukaryota > Viridiplantae > Streptophyta > Magnoliopsida > Malpighiales > Euphorbiaceae > Cnidoscolus > Cnidoscolus chayamansa. The sequence goes on from CAOGCB010742323.1 coordinate 10,206, forward strand.
AAAACAATAATATCGCATAAATTTAAAAGTCGACCTCAAAGCAGATCATTTAACCATCTTCGACAAAAACTCCTTTAACACACCAAAAATCATCATTTCGTGCATGGTTACTACACAGAATTAGCATTTAACGGAACATGTTAAACGAAATCAGGATCAGAAACAAGTAAACCGAGAGAAAACAAAAGCAAAATTAGGGTTTTTTGATATTTTCAGGGATCAAAGAGGTACATAAAGCAGCTTTATATTAGATATGCTTCAAAGATTTAAAAAAAAAAAAAAAAAGGAAATGAACCCAAACAAAAAGCAGGTCGAGCGAAAAAAAAAAAAAAAAAGAGAGCACTCAAAAAATAAAAATAAAAACACACACACGAAAAAAATAAAGTGATAGATTCTATAGCGTAAAGCAAAAAGCGAAATTGCAAAGAAACTCACCTCGTAAAAGAAGCTGAGAGATCAGTTACCCAGAGATAGAGAGAGAGAGAGCTAGATGAAGCTTTCTCTCTCTAAAAAACACAGCTTTCTCTCTCCAGAAACGAACGAGATTTATCTTTCTCTTTCTAGACTTTCTCTCTCAAGAAAAATTATATATATACACATACAAACATTAAAACTTGCTGGAATGGCGTTTTTTATAGGGAAGAGGAGACAGATAAAGAGGATGATAGGTTGCTTACTTATCACAATCGATTATCAGATCAGATGAGTGCTTATCATTGATAAGCACTTCTCCGTATGTATAAGTACAGTTGTTTGGGTCCCACTTAGCCGGCTACAATTTGTCGAGTTTATCGGCGCGGGATCTCTAGCTGACAACTATCTATCTCCATTGAATCATCTCCTACAATGAAATCCACCGCAGTTTCGTGTTCTAGCAAGAGCATGATCCGCATGGACTCACTTGGCAACTAAAGCATAGGATCATCACCGATGAAGGGCCATTACCGATGCAAGCGTTACTGATCTAACGGCTAGGAATTGAGGTAGAGGTAGAACCGAGTAATATGGTAAGAAAATTAGGACAGCGATTTTTACCCCTCAGATTCGCCTAGAAACCACAATCTTTTTCTCGGACGGGGCCCAGCGAATTTACCCTTAGAATTAGCAGAATATTACGAGAATTGCCATTGAGAGTCAGTTTACGGAGAGATGGAGACATCAGTCGTGGTACTGATTGGTATCACGTGATACAGTAGTTTGGGTTCATGATTTCGATATAAGGAATGGAATGAGATGATATGAGAAATTAGGTGAAATTGGATATTTATCGCGATATGAGAAGAGAAAATTTCTTTTGATATCGGCAATAATTGATTAAAGCAAAGTGATCATTAAATTGATGAATTAAATAATCTTGGTGGGGAAGTTTAGGTCGTGGAGTGGGTATTACTACAGTACATGTCATCGGTTCGTCCACCTTGATTCGTACACTCTTCTCGCTGGATGAAGGTGCATTTTTTTTTTATATAATTAAATAATAAATTATGTCATTTTTAATCCATTTGTATTATTATATTAAAACTAATATAAGTTTATAATGTAATATTCATTATTCAATATTATTATTTAGAATTTTATAAAAATTCAGTTAACTTATTTTTCCTACATTTTAAAAAAAGCCTTTAAACTTTTAAAATGAAAATTAACAATTAAATAATATTTATATTGCATTTATTAAATATTAAACAATTTATGGTATTGAGTTTTATTTTTTTTTATACAATATTAAATGCTCTCTGAAACAAGATAAGTGTGCATTTATTTTTACACATATTAAGAAAATATATTTTATTTAATAAATTTATATTATCTTTTTAATATTATATTATTCTTATTATTAAATTAATAATTTTATTTTTTTTCAATGCATATTAAATAAAATAATATTTTAAAAATAATATTTATAAAATTAAATAAATGATTTAAATATATAAAAACTAAATAATATATATATAATGATTAAACAATATAAACTTTTAAAGTAGTTAATAATATTTTGAAAAATGATTAAAAAAATTATAAGATATAAAAGTGTTTTTTAACTGAGTAATTTGAAAATAATAATAATTTAATTAATGAATTTGTAAATTAAGAAAAAATTAATATTTAATAAATATATTTTTTAATGAAATGAGGGAGTAACAGTGTCAGTTTCATTGGATAAAAAGTTGCTTTAATTTAAACGTCGTTATTTAAATAATAAAATAAAATTAAATATGATAGTTCCAATAAGGAGTTGACTGCAGAATGTGAAATGAAAATTAGAAAAACGAAGCCGAGATGATATGAGATGAGATATTGAGATGAGTTGAATGATCAATGGAAAAAGGATGAGATAATCAGCACTAATCTAAAATTGATGAAACAACAAATCACAAGATGATCAACGGTCAAAAAGAGTCCAGAAAAGGAAGCAACGCCAAAAACAAATCCACACAAAAATTAATATAAATACCCATTTACCCTTTAATCACAAATTTTAAATTAAAAGTTATATGTATATAATATATTTAAATTTTAAATATATATATATATATATATATATATATATATATATATTTTATTTTCTTAATAAGTTTACTGAGTAAATTTTTTATATTTTTAATAATTTTATTATAAAAATAATTTTTTAAATTTTAAAAAAAACATTTTATGGATTATAAATTTTAATAATTTAATTAAAAAATAAGGAAAATATAAAATTCACATATATGTAATCATCTATTTTAATAAAAATATTTAATTTGTAAAAAAAATTAATTAATAAAAAGCATTCAATATAAATATGTGTATTATTTATTATAAAATATTAAATTTATATATTAATTATGATATATTTTATTACAAAAGTGAGTAATTTTGTTAAAAAAAGAAAAGAAAAGAAAAGAAAAGAAAAGAAAAGAAAAGAGCAAGATTCTAGCATGAAATGGGACAGACAATACAAGCCCACGCAAAGGCGAAGGAGCGTGAAGGACACGAAGCACTAACAATGGAACAAAGTGGAGGTGGGAGTGGTACAGACGGCGATGGAGCCCACTTTTTTTTTTTTTGTTGGGACTTTGCTGTCTGACTCTGAGGCAGATTTGACGTGATAGGTACCATTAGCCAATTGCAAAATGTGTCTTTCTGTGTTTGGATATTACGTGTAATGTTCTCTCTGAATATTTAATTTAATAATCATATATAATTATCAACATTATATAATAAATATTAATTATTAAACAATTAAAGTGCGAACTTTTTTTATTAATTAAAATATATAATTTATTTCAATTAATTATTAATTAAAATATATAATTTATTTCAACTAATTTGAAATTAAAGCTTATTAATAATATCAACAGGTTGAGTGGTGATGGTCAATAGCTTGGAAGCTTAGGTAGCTCCAAAGGGCAGAAACCTTTTATACCTCATATTTCAATTCCATTATCCTTTTACAGGACCTCATCCCATAATGGACATCCAACATGTGGGTCTTTCTTCTATCTCTATCTCTTGCCTTTTCAAGGATTAGTACTTATATATATATATATATATTATGAAATTTAATAAATTTATCAAAAAATAATACTGCATCACTTGGCCTCATGGAATTAATTTAAATTCAGATTTTATTTTCAACCAGAGATTAAAAAAATATATAGAAGAAATATTCAACCAATATATGAAATATAAAATTAATATATATATATATAAAAAGAAAGCTTTGGCTGTCAAATAATAAAGTGTCACGTTACAGCTGGGTGGCCGTACCAATTGCATGGCTTCTTTTATTGGTTGTTATTTTTTAAGAATTAAGATGGCACATAAATGCCATACCATGTCTGGATCGTTATGTACACGCGCTATCCTTGAGAGTATATTTATTTCTATTCAGTCAAGTGATGTAGCCGTTTCACGATGTGTCCTTTCGCATTTATTTATTTTATTTTAATTTATGTTTTTTCTCCAAACTCCAGACAGTCCAGCAGATGCAGAGAATCCCCAATTTATCATATCCCTCCCTATTTATCGTGAGAATAAATTCCGTGAAGTTTGATATTTACGATAAATTGGAGTTTTTTAGATGCATTTAATTTTTCGCGATTCGTGTCAGCTCTCAGTTGTCACTTGTCAGAGAGTGGGTCTTGTTTTTTTATTAAGGAAAGTGGAGTTACGTTATCAATGACTCGTTCACCTGTCTTTCCCCCCCTCCCCCTTTTTTTAATATATAGTAAGTGACAGGTGTTAATTCTTTTTATTTATACACATTAGTATTTTTTTTATTAATAGAAATTTATTTTAATAATAATTAAATTATAATGATAATAAATTTAAAGATAAATTATTATTTAATTTTTATAGTTATTGAAATTAATTATTTAGTTATTATATTTTAAAAATATATTAAATCATTTTAATTTTTTAAACACTTTTGATTCATTAATTTTAATTTCACTTTTGATTCATTTATTAATTTTAATTTTTAAATATTTCGATTCTAATTAATTTAGGACTAAAGTTTATTGACGATAATTTTAAACCTAACTCAAATTCTTAATTGAGTAATATATTAACTTTTTTTATTAAAAATAAATAATATCATATTCATATCATACCATACAAAGAAACATTTGTCAGAATCCATTTATTGAATATTGACATTATTATGAAAAGTCACTTCATGATATCATTTTTTTTTACTATATATTATTATATAAAACAATTAAAACAGAATTTTTTTAAAAAAAGATTATATATTATATGTAAAAAATTAAACTAATTCGTGTAAATATTAAAAATGTATAATTTAAGGTGAAAGATGCTTTTGGTCTAAAATGATTGATCAACATCTACTATTCTCCTCGCATTATGCATCCATTTTGATCACGTGCACAAAATGAAAGCTCCACCTAACTCATACTCTCTTAATATTTCGTAATTTATTTATTTTTAATTTAGTTTGAGTATAACCTAATATAAAATGTGAGAATTATTATAAAAATATATTTTATAAAATTAAATATTTAATTATTTCATAAAAAATTATTTTATTTTATTGATTATTAAAGAATGTTATTATAAATGGTCCATGCTCATGCTGTCTCTCTCTCTCTCTATATATATATATAGCTTCCATGTTTGAAAATAAGAATATAATTTAATCATATTCTTATTTAAAATGGTAATAATTTTTCAAAATTTTGTATTAATTAATTGAATGAAAGAGAATCATATAATTAATTTATTATTTAGAATTTCATTTAGTTTATAGAAATTATTATTTTTATACAGAAGACTCAATAAAATTAATTAATAGAAAAATGCCCATTTAAAATATTCAGATTATTTTATATTTTATTTTATCACGTAGAAGGGCAGGGCAGGGCAGTGATCCAATGCATACGTATGAAAGCTTTCAATGAATGTATAAATCACATACATGCATGTATCACAAAAACCTATATCTAATGACTGTGTAAGTAATAGTTTAGTAATTATTTTTAAAATAATTCAAATTTATGTAAAAATCAAAATAACTGAAATTAATATATATATTTATATTTTACGTAAAATATTTTGAAAAAATATGAAATATAATTTTTTAAATTATTTAAAATAAATTTTATTAAGTAAATAAATAACAAATCAAATTGATTTATATAAATTTATTAATTGACTCTTAATGTTTATAAAAAAAAATATTTTTTTTTTGTAGAATTAGAAAATATGATAGCAGTTGATTGACTTGTGATATACGGAATTACGGATTAATTAAAAAAAATAAAAGGATGAATAAGGTGAAAGTGAGGTGCATGAAGGTTGATGTTGTATCACTACCATTTTCGTTCTCCACATCTGTCGTCTTCCTTTTTTTATTTTTGCGAAAGAGGTCGTCTTTCTTTATTTTGACTTTTCAGTTTCTTATTTATATTATTATTATTATTTTATTACTTTATCACAATTATAGATACTAACCACGTTCTTCTTCTCAAATTTCTCGTCCATCTCTCTATCTCTGGTAGGACCTTATCGGGATATTATATTATCGTTCTTTTGATTTTTTTTAACATATATTTGCCAGTACTGTTTCAAATTCTCGCGAAATATTGTCGGTATTTCATTATTATTATTATTATTTTATTAATTTAAAATTACAGAAAAATAAAACTGAACCTTTATTTTTTTTAAATTAAATAAATAGAATTAGATAGAAAATCAAATTAATTTTTTTTTAATTTGATTGAGCAAATAAAAATTACTTACTAATTTTGCATTATCAATTATTAGTATTATATAAGAATGTATAATATTACATAATAATTAAATATAAAA
>CAOGCB010742886.1:0-13108 GCA_948266635.1 Cnidoscolus chayamansa
AATATAATAAAATTTGATTTTAGTTCAACAATCAACTAATCTATTAAACAAAAGCACCAATAATAAAGGATTGTAATAATGGTATCGTTACTAAATTGATATTAAAAAATAAACCCTATTACATTTAGGCTCTAGGGCATACATATTTAACACGTGTCCCTAGATGTATATGTAATTGCCCTTAGGATTATGATTATGTGTGAAAAAGTTAAGAATGTTCAATGTTATGTATTTGAGTTATGTTTTCAAATCTCATGTATAAATGTTATGTTATTCAGTGTTGCATGGACTAAGGTACTTACATTATGTTAAATATGATGGTATGTACAAGTAAATATAGGACATTTATATTAGCAATTTAATTATTCCTTATGAAAATATTGTACCTAAATCCACAAAATGCATGATATTTATTATGTTAAATGTTAATAAACGAAATGTTAATGTTAATGTTAGGGTAAATGCAACATAAATATAATGTTACGGCTTGTTAGGGTTTCAGATATTTTTGGGTGGTCGAAATTCTAGTGTCAGTAGCAGTTTGGTAGAGTGGGCTGGTACAACTCCATTTAATGAAGCTTATGTTTGGTGATTTTGGTCATCATTATATTACATCTAGAATTACATAATGAGTTTTATACTTCACTTCAATCATATTATGTAATAGCAAATTGCTTGAAATAAAAAAAAACTCCTAATAATCAATTAAAAAATTTCAATGGAAGGAAAAACCATTGAGCTAGGGAGCTGAAGTAGCCTAAAACCCAAACTAGAAAAGTAATTCAAGTAAAAACAACAAAACAAAAAACAAATCACGTTGAAAAAACATTAGTAAACACACATAAAGATGTGCAAGTCAAAAGGAAAATAGATGAGTGGCATACGAGAGCTATATGTGTACTGTAACACCTAACACCTCTCCGTTATCAGAATTCAAATTTTTGAGATGAAATATTTTTGAAATATTCAAAAATTGAATCGAAAAAGTGAATAAGGGTAAATATATCAAAAAATATAAAAGAATTAAAAAGTAAATGAAAATGTCAAAAGATGCCAAAAATGATAGAAATAAAAATTAAGTGTATAAGGAAGCAAAATAGTAAAATGGTTAGCCATATAGGCTTGGAACTGAACAAACAGTAATGTGAATGTTGTTGATGAATTGCGAATGATGTAAAACGATGTTAAAATGCAATGTAGGTGTCTAAATGATGTGATTAAGATTAGGTAATGTTAAACGATGTCAAATGAGGATTAAAAATGTGTTTTTGAGTGAAAATATGTATGGAAATAAGTCTAAATGGACTTGAAACACTAAGAAGTTGGTTTTGACATTCTAGGCGAAACTCAATTTTTGGTCACCGGCACGATAATCCTATCACCATTAAACAAGCTTCAAAGCAAAGTCATATAGATGACCGAATGGTAAAAATCGAGACATTTTATGATTCCAGAAAAGAAATGAAAAAAAAAGATAAATGAAATAAAGAATAAGAAAAAGATGTAGCTGAGATATTTGGTTGACTTTTTCAATGAAATGACTCAGAAAAAGGGAAGATGAAGGTAGCCGAGAAGTGCTACTGAGATATCTTTCCCAACTCAGTAAAAGATAAAGAATGAAATGAATGAATGATTCGAGACATTGGTTAACTAGGCAAATGAAATGATTTGGTAGTTGATGGAAGTAACCGAGATATCCATACGACTAAGTAAGAAAAGATAGTATCGAATGGTAATATCACTCAGTACAGAGTTATGATCTAGTACTGAGAGATTTATATCACTCAGTAGAGTTATGGTTTGGTACCAAGAGATGCAAACAAGGCATAACTCGGCTAAGTAGGAAAATAACTTAGAAACCATAGGAGAGTGAAAGATATCACTCACTTTCCAACTAGAGTACTTGTCATGAACGAATTTTAGGGCGTAGAAGATTAGGTACCTAAAATGATAAAATTAGCAAGGAAATGAGTAAGTGAAGTAATAAATATAATTAAGGAAGTGGAAAATATAGAAAGAAAATTAGGAAAGAAAATGAAAAGGGAAAATAGTGAAGTAAATGAAAATAGTAAAGAAAAAGAAATGTATAATGAAATGAGTGGGAAATGCATAAATGAGAAAAATAAAGAAATATGTATATGAAAATAGAAATAGAAATAAAAAGAAATAAGAAAATAAAATAAAAGAGGAAAAAGGAAAAGAAATAAAAGGGAGAGTTGACAAGTCAAAGTTGACAAGTCAAAGGAGGAGAGAGATAAAACTAAAATTTAACACTTAGGGAAAACAATCAAACGTTACTAGCCAAAGCAAAGAAGAGCAACGGGAGAGAAGGAAAAAGGGAAGAGACAAAGGAGAAGAGAGGAAGAAGAAGAGAAAGAAGAAGAGGAAGGAGAAATTATATACAAGGTTAGTGTATGTTTTAATAGTTGTTAAAAGTTCTATGGATAGATTTCTGGGTTGTGGATAGTAGGCTTGGATTGGATTAACCCCAGAATCTGGAAAATAACTTAATTGAATGAAAACATAGTTTTGGACTTGAATCAAAGTAATAAATACCAAAGAAATGAGGAAATGGTTGAAGGGGTGAAAACTGGAATTAGGGTCGCGTGAACAGTAAAATTGTATTAAGGTTTTGGTGAACCAAATGAAGTCTAAAACTGATAAATGATATACCGGTAGAAAGCTTAGAATGTTAGCTACAAATCTAGAATACTATTCTATGAAATTAAATCATTTGATGCATGAAAAAGTAGGAAGAATAGACAAAGGTCAAAACTGCCAGTTCTGGAATTTCAGAATAGAAAAATTAATGTTTTAAGTAATTTGAAGGCCATAATGAAGAGATAAAGTTATGAAATTTGGCATGAAGTTTAGTTAGGATGTTAGCTAAAAGTTTTGTGTTTGGAACTTTGGCTAAAATAGAACCTAAATGGGTGAAAGAGATTAGATAAGTGAGTTGTGAATTGTGATTCTGCAGCAAGTCTACAGAAATGGAAATGGTTAATTTGGTACTCTATTTGAGTCCAAATGACTTGAAATTTTGAATGAATATTTAGTTATATGGTATAGAACTTCAGTTAAAATTTAAGCTTAAAATGACTTGAATAGTTAGGTGGAAGGGACTGAAATCACAAGAGGTTAGTACTAGAGGTACTTGATTTGCTATTAAATTTAGCTAAGTAGAAAGTGGCTCAAATGAATTGGACATGTGCTAAAACTTGAATAAGAGCTTGAATATGAAGTGGTTTAGTAGTGTATAAGGTTTTAGCACATTTAGAGTTGAAAGAGGTGAGGTTTTTGCCTTTGGGAATGGAGTCGTGACCAAGGCTTTCTTAAAGTCGCGGGCGCGAAAGTGGACCAAAACCAGACAGTAGCTTCTGTGTTAAGGTCGCGAGCACGAAAAGGGAAGTCACGAGCACGAAATGGTCCAAAAATCAGACATAAACCTATTTTTCAAAGTCGCGGGCGCGACATGGGAAACTCCTGGGCGTGAAAAGGGCCTGATTTCAGACAGAAACTCTTGTGCTAAAGTTGCAAGGGTGACTTAAGATTTTGCGAGCGCGAATTAGGCCTTTTCGCGAGACAATAACTTTGAAGAAGCATTCGCGAGCGTGACTTGATGGTTCTCAAGTGCGACTTGCTTCTGTCAAGGAGAAAGATAAGACTTAGAACAAGTTTTGGGAGGATATGGGTAGACTTTTGTTTATAGTATTGATAAATACTTTTGAATGAAAAGTATGAATGATTATTGGTGGAACATTGTATTGTGAAATAAGTACACGAAGTGGAAACATCTCTAAAGATTGAGATATATTGGATAGAGGAAAAACTAAATCAGGTAAGTTATGAGGTCATCGTGTAACATTGTGCACGATGATTATGTTTTTAAACAATTGTTAATTGTGATGTTGAAACTTATGAGTTCATCATGCTATTATGTGCATGGTGATATTTTGTGAAATGTGTATATGCTTGTGATTTTCTTGAAGTTGTTATTATTTAAAAAATCAGGTGAGCTAATGATATATAATTTGGAAGCCACCTATGATATTTTGATTTTGATTTTTTAGTGTGAATGCGAATGATGTTTGTGGAGTTAGTTGTGAATATTGAGGTGTGATTATATTGATTGAGCATTTAATTTTATATGATTGATATGTTGTGAAAGAAAGAAAAGGTGATTAAGAATATGAGATTGATTTGTTGAGAATGATGGATAAGAAAAACATATGCGCATGATTATTGAACATAGGTTATTTGTGCATATGATAACATGAATTCATATAACATCTCATGCATAATTACAGGAAGACCCATGAAGATGAAGAGGTGACCTGTGATATAAAATAAAAAAAAAGACGGGAAGAACCATGAAGATGAAGAGGTGACCCGTGATGAAAGAAAAATGTGTAAATGATATTGAAAAAAATGTGTATGGTGCACCATTGGAAGTTGATACATGATTATCGGAGAAAATAAGAATGGTGGATGCATATCATGAATAACATTCATATGATGAATTGAGATATCATGCATTGATACATAAACCATTTATCGTATTGTTAGATGTTTGTAAATAGAATGTTGTATTGTGATTATTTGATGTGTTTGTTTATAAATTATGAAATGGATGATATATGAGTATAGGTATAACTTACTGGGTTTATACTCAACGTTTATCCCTGATATAAACACAGGTGAAAGCAGCAAGAGGAAACAAGGTGAACAGTGAGCCTGCTTGTAAAGTTGCAAAGTAGTTGTAACTGGACATATCCTAAAAGTATTGTAATTTGAATACTTTGAAATTTTGTAACTGTCATTATAGGAAAGAGGCAATAATGTAATAAAGAAATATTTATGCTGCGTGTTTGAATTTTTAACTCTGATGATTATTTCGTAAAATGTTTTAATTTTGGTTTTGTGAATGGACTTATGCTTAAGTGATGTTTTATAAGAATGTATCATGATTCGGTTTTAAAAAGAAATAATGATGATATTATGTTTAAATTATTTTAGAAAAGAGAAAATATATTGTTTTAAATTATTTAGAAATGCGAAAAATTTGTACATAATTTTATAGGGCGATGATCCAAGTTATCCCTTACAGGGTGATTATTGGTTTCTTGTAGAGGAAGTGAGAAATCATTAGTCATTCTGTGGGAGACATGTCATGGGTAGATATGATAGTACTTAGGTTAACCGAACAATAACTCATAAGTAAAGAAATAATAGGGAAGTATGAGAATGAGTCTTAGAGTATAAAAAATGTTTATGCATATGTATTTTCTCTAATTCAAAGTTTGTCAATGTAGTGCTGGACTCAGAAAATCAGAGGCAGCAGTAGATTGGATCATTGTGAAGATGCAATTCTCAAGGTGAGTAGATGCTAACTATTTTTAAATTGCATGACATGAAATGTTTTTATGGCATATGCATGCATCATGATGTTTAGGTTGCTTGCATTGGCACCACGAGATATGTTCAATTGCAAATATGTTATGTGATATGTATGACTCGGTGAGTATTGGATGAACCATAGACTTCAATGATTATGATGAATTGACAGAAATGAAAGGTAATTTATGGGTGATAAGTTGGCTGAAAGAAGCTACTTGACACTAGTATATGGTAAGACCAAAATGGCCAAAGTGAGCTTTTTGGTGCTATACTTATGTAATGTTAGTTCGAGGGTATGTTTCGGCTGCCCAGATCATTGGCCCGAGGGTATGCTTTGGCTGCCCGGGCACCAAAGTATATGGGAACAATTTTGCCCTACTTGTAAAGTTATGTGAATTGTTTGATGTTGTTGATGCATTATACTAGCATGAAAATGAATGGTTTAAGAATGTTGTTTTCTGTGTCTACTCACGAAGCTATTTCAAAATAACTTACACCTCTTTTATGCTTATCCCTTCTCCCCTCTCCCTTTACCCATTTCTCATAGGGTCAAGATGATAATTTGGAAAGATGGATCCGGACTGAGTATGTATTAGTTGTTGCTACCTTAGTTTATGTAAACAATTTATGTAAAATGAGTATCATAACTATATATAACTTGGTATTAGGAATGTATGGTCACTAGGTGATGAAGAATTTTATATTCTTTCATATATTTCCTTATGCCATGATAGTCATGTACTGCATGCATGATATGAATATTATGAAATATATGCATGCAAATATGAGAATGAATGAAAGTGAATGAATGAATGCATAATGAATACTAATAGAATAAAATAAAACGTAAGAAAAGAAAAGAAAAGTGAAAAATTATAATGTAAAAATGACGTATAATAACATATAAGCTTATTAGGTTTTGGTCAGCTTCGGATAGTCGAGATTCTAATACGGTAGCAGATCGGTAAAAGCCAGGTTGTTACATGTACTAAGTCATCATATTTAAATAATAGGTCAATCTATAGTTAGACTTCCTAATATGCATACTCAGTCGTTAGATTTAAATAACATTTTGATCTATAGTTATACTTCCTAATGAGAAGAGTAATAATGCAAGAAATTCACAATACAAGAGATATAGATATTTTCAACATTCGAAATTAGATAATTTATTTACACATAGGGTAAATGTCAAAAAACTCTTTTTAAAAAAAATTTCAATTGGACTGACCTCTATACTTTAAAATTACTAATTAAATTTTAATCTTTTATAAAAAGAGCAATTAAACCCTACCATTAATTAAACCGTTAATTACTTAACGGATGAGCCACATCACTATCATGTCATCGTCACGTTATTGCCACATAAAATAAGATAATTATAAAAAAAACCTATATTTTTCAAATTTTTATAATTTTATCTCATACTATACAATCACCAATTGAACCTTGAATTTTTTTATTAATTCTATCCTATTTTTGAGAAAATGATTATCATTAAATAAGACATAGTGCAATTATATCATATCAATTCTAATTAATTCTTAAATTAATTTCTTAACTATTGTTCTTTGAGATAATTTAGAAATCACTTTTTAAAATACTAAATATTAGTTGAAAAATAAATTAAATATTATTTGAAAAAATGAAAATTTAAAAATTATTTAAAAATATTTACTCAATTAATTTGTTGTGGTTATTTGGTAAAATTATTTTCAATTTTTTTAGAATTATATCTCATATTATAAAAATTACTAATTGATTATTAAAGTTTTTTAATCTTTATTAATTTTATTACACTATTGAGAAAATTATTATTTTAGTGATGCATGTGTCGCATAAATACTTAATAACTATGCTACATTAGTCTCATTATATTTAAAATAATCTCTAATTCACTTCTTAACTAATACTTGATATTTTACAAAAATTGTTTGGAGATTATACAACAAAATGAGAGTTAGAAAATTAGTTTCAAAGTTAAATAAAACGGCTATTATCATTATGCATTGTCACTATTAATGATAATAGTTTTCTCAATGATGTGGTATAATTAGTAAAAGTTAAAAATTATTGGTGATTTTATAGTATAGAATAAAATTGTAAAAATTGAAAAATATAGGGTTTTTTTAGTAATAGTCTTAGTTTTCATGGCGATGATGTGACTCATCTATTAATAATGAATGGTTTAGTTAATAGTAGGGTTTAATTGCTCTTTATATAAAGACTAAGATTTAATTGGTACTTTTTAAAATATAGGATTCAATTGCAAATTTTTTAAAAAGTTGGATTTTTTTTAACATTTGCCCTTTCTTACCATATTAATAGAATAAGTAATGTCAGGACAAGCCACTAGATAATCATTTATACATTTAAGTATCTTTAAACAACTTATGTCATGTACTAGAAGTTGTTAGTTTAGAGTTATTTGGTTCAATACAAGATTTAACATCTAATTTCTTTATATTTTGCTAATAGATAAGTGCATACTTCCTTTAAAAAAAAGAAAATACCCATCTTCTTACATATTAAATAATAAAGAGATCATTTAACAAGTCCATGTCTTCTATGTGAAACTTTGAGAGATAAGAACCTATAGAGTAACTTATAATGATAATAATATAATATCTTAAAATAACTAGCAAGATTAAGCTTACACTATAAGAAAAGTGAAACAAATATAGTTATTTACAAGTTAAAAAGAAACTTAATTATTTGATAATTAAGTTTCATAGTATCCTCATGGGGAATCAAAACTCTTATAGTTTAGTTACCTTAATTGTCATTTGATTTGTGAAGTCATCTTTCATCTAAATAGCAATGTGCTTCAAAAGATGTGGGAACAACATTAGCATCAGAACATCTTTCATCAAGTATAGAATCACCTTCACGAGTTGTTTGTTCCACCATTACCAATCCATATTGGAAATCCTTTGAAATTTTGACCCATATTGTCTCCATTATGCAAAATATATTATCACCAAATTCAATGTTAGTATTTTTATTTAGTGTATTATTTTTAAGACCTTAATTGGGACTTGAAGTAAAAAAAATTAAATAAATATCCAAGCGCTTATATATATATATATGGCTTGGATGTTAATAATGTTCTTATTAACTTTCAAAACCTTTTTAATTATTTTTTATTTAAAAATAAATAATAAAATATTTAAATAATATTGTATTTTTTTAGAATAATTATTCCTCACAACCAATTATACATTTTTTAGATTATAATAATAATAAAAAATTAAAAATGACAAGGGATTTTTCTCCCTTCTCATAGTCGTCCTTTTTTCTTTAATTTTTTAACTTAATTTAATTTTTTGAACTTAATTTATTTTTTTTTTAAATTAGTTTTTAAATTAGATGAAAATTAGTCTTAGCTTTTTTCCTATAAATACATTATTAATTCTAGTGTTTGTGGATTAATTTGGGAGTGAAAGGTTAAAAAAAAGAAAAATATTATTGTTGAGTATAAAGAGAGCTACATCTTTATAGTGCTTTTCTTCCATCTCTAGTGAATTTATATATAATTTTCATATTGTTACTTTTTTAAGCTTAATTTATTTATTTTCACTAAATTTATTTTGTTCAAATCTTTTGATCTTGTCATTTGAGATCCAATTTAAGAACAAAGATCAACACCTAGTACCAAGGTACATAAAAATTTGATTAGAACGATTGCATGTGAGGGTAGAGTTATAAAGAAGCGAAGAGATGATCCTCCCTAGCTTTCATCGCATAGGTCCATACTGGTGCTTTGGTGTCTGGTCTATCTACCATCTCAGAAGCTCCTATTATCTTTTGACTAACACCTCCCGTATCACCTCGACCACTACCTCAGCCTCTGCGTCCTTGGGGCACTGATCTCTCATGGGGCTGCGATGGTGGCAAATCCCATCTCCTAGGGCAATCTCTCTTCAAATATTCAGTAGACCCACAAAAGAAATGTGCACCTGTCAGCTTACGACATATCCCCCTATGATGGCTACCATAATGCTCATACACTAGTTGTGAACCTTAACCAACCTCCCCTGTACTAGCAATAGATGTAGCATGTGGCTCAAATCCACCGACATGACTACGTCCCGACCTCTAATCTGTTCCTATGCTTGACTCTATCTACTCTATTATGGAACCAAAAATCTCTTACTGCTAGCTTGTGTGACATTAGTCTGCCCTTAAGTCAGCTTCAACTGACCCTTTTGCCTCCTATTATGTTCATCCATCATTATTTGCTCAACACTCAAAGCCACCTTTACTAAGGTAGAAAAATCAAGGATGAACTGTGCAGCCAAGTACATCTTAATCTCATTGTGCAGACCTTGTTCAAATCTTCTGCATCTACTTTCCTCTATAGGTATCAACTCCTTTGTATACCTACTAAGTCTAATGAAATCTTGTTCATACCCACTCACCGTCAACCATCCTTATCGAAGATAAAGGAATTCTCATTTCTTCTCTTCCATTTACAGATCCCCGACATATTTCTTCCAAAATTCAACCACAAAGTTCTCCCATGTGTGTTGTTCTGAATAAGCATATGATCCACCATGATCCACCATTGGTATGCTTGCTCCTTCAGCAATGATATAGCACATACCAATTTATCTACATAAGAACATTGCAGCTGCTGGAATACCCTTTCCACTCCGTACAACCAATACTCAGCCATGGTGGAACCATATGATATTTTACACCTAAATCCATCTATTTTCGTAATTTATCTATCAGCGGTCTTGCAGTAACCTGCATTGGTACGAATGATGTTGCACCCTGTGGTATAGTCCCAGCTATTCTCTTCAGCATCTCAGCCATCTGCCGCAAAAATACATCTTTTTCTTCCCCCTATGTCTAAAGGCAATGTTTGCACCTCTTGATCCCTCTAATAATGGGCTATAACTATCTACATCTTTGTTAACAGCTCTTTGTGAATTGGACGCCATATCTATATCCATAATAAAGTCTGTATTAGTTTATCATAGTTGGTTTTCACTACTCTCATGTACATTATTCCTACATTTATGCTTATATTCTTTCCTAACTTATGTCTTAGAATCGCTTAAACCTCTACTCTGATTCCAATAAATGTAACACCCCCTACCTAATTACGACTAACCTAGATAGAGTGTGTACTTTCTATACTTAAGTCCAATTTATTCTTTATTTTCAGAGAAACTATCAGTTAACTACTACAAAATAATTAGTACATATTAACTAAAACTTCCTTTACACTCCAGATCAATTCTTAATACATTTGATAAACTACTCTTTAACTTTAAACATCTTTAGGTACAAGCCAATTACTAAGTAAACTACATAAAACAAGATACAAACCAATTGTATTAAAACCTTTATCTGCAAACTTCCTGACTGACTGGATCCCTTATCTCGCTACTCGGAACCTACATGTGGTAAGAACTAACACGCTAAGCATATTTTGCTTAGTGGGTGTACATATAGAAATAATACATACTTGCAAATATTGAACATAATATGCAAATAATAATATAAATTCCAATACAATTTGTTGTCCCAAGGTTGTGTGACCAAGAGGGGGTGAATAGGTCACTTTTTTATTTTTCTTAAATTTCTAAGTTATTGCTCTAAACTTGTATGTGAAATGGTGACTAAATATTTTTAAAATGAATTCTATTCTGATTTGAATATTCAGTTTCGGTGAAATAAGGATGGCAGATATTAAATCTAGCTTAGCTAATTTTTCTCTACATAAGGGTTACTGTTCACCCTACTGTTCACGGCAGAGTTAAGGATGACAAAAGGTAAATCTAGCTTAGCTAATTTTTTTGTATAAAAGAGTTGTTGTTCACTCTACTGTTCACGCTACTGTTCACAACAAAATTAGCTAAGTGCTCTGGTTGTCTATTTTTAGTTCTGTTTCATTTAGTTCTCAAGTATACTCATTCAAATTTCAATCAATTTCAATCAAATGGTATAAAAGAAATTGACAAGCAATAAATCAAAGAGGAGTAGGGTTAAGAGAATTCAAACACAAAGATTTATAGTGGTTCGGCTAACTCAGTAGGTATGCTTTAGAAATAAAGAAGATTCTAGAAAATGGTGCATTGACAGTGGATGTTCAAGGCACATGACAAAAGAAAAAGACTACTTCTCCAAACTCACCCTAAAAAAATGTCAGATTTGGTGACAATGGTAAAGCACAAATAACTAGAAATTGAGTAATTGATCATCAACTATGCATTGAAAATGTTGCCTTAGTTGATGGGCTAAAATTCAATTTTCTCAGTGTAAGTCAACTTTGTGACAATGGTTTTAAGGTAATCTTCTTCACCACTCATTGTGAAATTGTGAATTTAAATGATCTTACACTGTTTGTAGCTCCCAGACTTGAAAATGTATATATGCTAGATATAGACTGCTTTCAATATAGTGAAAAATATTTAGTTACTTTAAATGAAAATAGTTGGCTATGGCACAGGAAACTTGGACATGCTATTATGCACTTAATCTCCAAAATATCTAGAAAAAATCTAGTCAAAGGACTGCCTAAGCTAAACTTTGAAAAAGACCATCCCTGCAAAGCTTACTCTCTAGGAAAACAAACAAGAACTAGTTTTAAACCTAAAAATGTTGTCACATATTCAAGAATACTAGAACTGCTACATTTAGACCTTTTTAGACCTATCACCCCAATGAGTTTAGGAGGTAAGGCTTATGCCTTTGTGATTGTGGATGACTACTCAAGGTATACTTACATGTTCTTCATATCTCATAAAGATGAAATATTTAATATATTTGAAAAATTCTGTAGAAAAGTTAAAAAATGAAAAAGAGCTAAGTATCATCTCACATAGGAGTGTTCATGGAAAGGAGTTTGAAAACAGTCTGTTTGAAGAATATTGCTCTAAAGAAGGGATTTCTCACTCATTTTCTACTTCTAGAACCCCCCAATAAAATGGAGTAGTTAAGAGGAAAAACAGAACTCTACAGCAAATGGCAAGAACCATGCTCAATGAAAATAACCTTGCTAAGTATTTTTGGGCAGAGGCTATAAGCACAACTTGCTACATAGTAAATAGAGTTACTATTAGAGCAATCTTGGAAAAAAAATCCTTCTGAACTGTGGAAAGGAAAGCAACCTAATGTATCTCATTTCCAAGTCTTCGGATGTAAGTGTTACATTCTAAATAACAGAGAAAATTGAAGAAATTTGATGCTAAAGTAGTGGAAGGAATATTTTTAGGATACTCCACAAATAGTAGAGCCTATAGGGTATTCAATAAAAAAAGTTTAGCTATTAAAGAGTATGTAAATGTTGTCTTTGATGAAACAAATCTCACCTTGGAAGAAAAGATTTAGTTGATGAAGAAATAGAAGAGATTTTTAGCAAGCTAAATTTAAACAAGGATAAAGATGCAGTAACAGAAAACTTAAACACAAATAGTCTAACACCTGTAAACATACTAGATCAAGAATGTAACATCCGGATAGTGGGCCGGGTAGTATCATGCATTTTATTATATGATGATTGGCCCGGAAACCGAGGCGATTCGAGTGGAGGGTCACAAATGAGTGAATTTATTTGAGTAAATGAATTAAATGTAAATGAGATATTAAATAGAGGTAAAAATGTGAAGATAAGGGTAATAAGTGAAGGGAAGGGCAAAATTGTCATTTGGGATGAAAAATAGTATAAATAGCCTCTAAGAGAGACATTTTCCACACT